>JAMRYI010001043.1:0-49283 GCA_029231635.1 Ditylenchus weischeri
ACAGGGCTCGAATGAGAAATTTCAAAAATAAGGACATTTTCGAAAAAAATAAGATTTTGACCCAAAAATAAGGACATTTCCAAAAACACGCTAAAATCGGCTTCAAACACTTTATTCTACATAAATTAATAACACTTTCAAACAAACGAATTAAAACAAACAATGTTCACTCCCATTTTTCTCCTCCTTGTATTTTCTTTGAGATCGTCGTTTCCATGATCAGTTTGTAGAAGCCAGCACAGTCGATATCGAAGTTGACCCGGACTTGGAAGAGCCTTTACCGTTTCCACCTGAAGAGAGTTCCTCGAATCTGTCCACTGAGCCTTGCACAAGGAAAGATCCGCTCCACGAATGCGTTGGCCAACTGGATGGAGAAGATAATGCTGACGAGTTTGTACAGGCACGGAAGAGAGTCATTGTCCTAAAGAAACAGTTTAAAATCATTCCAAAATCTCGGACTCACTTTGAACATCTTCTGCCACTTGCTCTCCGCTGACTCTTCATCAAAGACTTTGTCCGGTATTTGCAGCAGCATACGGTTCACTTCGACCACCTCTTCGAAAAGCTCATCCTTGTCCGTGATCTCGGGTGCCACTTGCTTTGCCAGCTCCATTGCCTCGGTGTAGTCGATGTTCTTATTCTTCAGCATGATCCACGAAATGTTGGTCAGGCATTCCACACGGAACCACTTGGCGATGTAGTCGAGGACGGTCGTGTAGAAGTCCTAAAGAAAGAGCTACAATTTCCCAACTTTACAATGAATTTTATCGTTGCTGTTAACAAAACAAACCTGGAAACTTGTGCACAGCCTTTCTTTCACTTCCCTGTTCAATCGCAGAAAAGATGTAGCCGTTGCCGCGCCGAAGAATTCCCTTTCTTTGCGCTCCACAATCTTCTGCTTGAAGGAATCCACAGTTTCGATCAGCTCCGGCAACAATGCTTTGGACTTCTGAAAAAACGTAACCAATATTGAAACTGAGGTAAGAAAGAACCTGAAGTTGGAGCAACGGCTTCTCGAAGCAGAATACTTTGAAGAAATTGCAGAATTGGCAGCGATTCTTCCGACCCAAAGAATTTCTCCAGAAATAGCGGCGACTTGTTCCCAAATCCGAAGAGAGCAGTAAGTGGATCCCAAAGCTTCAAAATTCTGTTGATCACTTTGCCGAGAGTTAGCCAACGCGTTGGTCCATGAGACGGGATTGTTTCATAATTTGTCTGAAAATAAAAGTCAACCATGAAAAGAAATCAAACAACAAACCTCCAGAAACTCGCACACATCCTTGAAATGCTCATGCCGACTTGTCGATCCTTTGAAGTAGCTAGCCAGTTTGAAGACAACTTCGATGTCAATGGAAGACAATCTGCACCCTTTTGAGCGGCATTGTGAAAGATGTGAGCAGGACAGCCAATCGGAATCAAGTTCTTCTTCTTTTCTAGCAGCTTTTTGTAGACATTGTTCGGCCCTTGCATCCGTGGCCCTCCGAAGTTGACTGGAGCATTGTCTGCGCAGAACGAGACGAGATTCTCCACTTGAGTTTGTGCTTCTTCAGAATTTGCGCGATGAAGTCGGTCACCAGCTGTGAATCTTCTCCCGGCAGGTCTTCCATGTCGAGCAGCCGAATTTGAACTCCCTTTGCAGCGGTGAAGAATCTGAAACAATTTTTCAAAGCAGTGTAGGAAACGAAAAAACAAACCTAATAACCAGCGGAAAAAGCTTGATCTCCTTGTGATTGGACGCGTCGGTTGATATTGAGAACGGTTGGTCGCACAATTCCTTCAGAAAACATTCCACCGAATAGGGCGAGAACACCTAAAGAACAGGAGGCAATAAAGAAAGTCAAAAATCAATAAACCTGTCAGAATAGCTTTCGTTTTGTCCTGTCCACATCCAAACTTCTTGGCCACCTCAGAATCGGAGAACATTGTTCGAAAGAGCGTCGGAAGAACAGCAGTCGGTCGAGGCAAACGCTTGGTTGTGAGTCGCGACGTGAAAAGCCCAGGCTCCTTCAGGAGCAGCTGTCTTGTCATCGATGGCAGTCGGCGCAGATCGGCTTGGCATGAAGTTGGCGAGCTCTGAAAGAAATAGCAAATAACAGCAACAAATAAAGCAAAAAAACCTTGTAGTTGCGGCTGCCTTGGCGTTTTCCTTGTGCTTCGCATATTCCTGATGTTTCGTGATTGCAGTTTTGCCCATCGCAGCCAAGTTGATTTCGTCATTGCATGGGATACAGTGAGCATGGTAGTCGTCCTTTCCCTTTCGAATCCCTTTGAACTCCTTTGCAAACTCGGACTTGAACTGGCTTTTTCGCTGGATTAGTCATTCAGCAACTGAAAAGAAAATCAGATATGAGAACGAGAGAAAAAGCAGAGCAAAACGAAACATAGTGAACAAAATTTGAACGAAAAACTGCGTTACATGCGAAAATTTTGAAAAATTCGAATGTCTTCTTTGATTTTTGGCGCCATTTCGAAAGATAAGGACGCTGTGCCAAAATAAGGACATTTCTTATAAATAAGGACATTCAAAATGTGTAAGATTGGGGTCCCAAAATAAGGACAAATCTTATAAATAAGGACGATTCGGAGCCCTGAGTTTATATAACACAAGTTGAGAAATCAGCAAAGCAAGTAGCGCAACAACATGTTGCGCTACTTGACCTTCTACCTAACATGTTGCGCGACTTGCTTTTGCTGATTTCTCAACTTTTTTGTGTATAAACTTATAAATGTTATTTTACCAAAATGTCTCCATAATCTAGCGGTCATTTTTAGCAATCACAATCTTTTCTGTAAAAATTTCTGCAAGTTCGTTGCGCGGGTCGTGTTCCGCGGAAGTATGAGGGAGCCTTTAAAAAGGTTTCAACTTTATAGTCATATATATTCTGCTTTTTACGACAGTTATCAACTTTGATTCAAGCAACGATAAGACAATTCAATAAGCAATATCTAACATCAAAAGATTCTTGTTGCTTCACAATTCTTTTCTAACTTCCTCAGTCTTTTTTCCAACGCCTCAAGTTGTTTCTGATAATTTGGATTCTGAGTAAGATGTAGTTTCAAATCTGTCGTTCCCCGATTAGGTGTCTTCAGCGACTTTTGACAAATATTGCACTTGGACGAATTTCGTAAAAGAGAACCTGTCGAATCTTCACCTTCGAGTTGAATTTGCCAGATTCATTCATCTAAAATTCAAAAATGTACAGACCACTCATTGCTTGACAAGTCACAAAAAGAAAATAGGAATGCAGAAAAATGGCAAATTCGCGATGCGATGTTACAATATTCAAAAAAATTGCGATACGATAATGCGATGCGATATTTTCGACCAAAATTTTTGCGATACTGCGATATTGCGATGCGATATATCGCATCGCGCACAAGTCTACCGAATGACATTAAACTTACAGAGAACTCTTTTTATGAACATCACACAACAATGAGAGAGAATAATAAGAACAGATTTTCACTAATATTCTTGCTCGGTGCTTTTCCCATTCACTTCAAGGCAGTATTCAAGGTGGCTTTAGTATGCTCCGATTGCACTGTTGACCATTACTGGCGGTAGGCTGATGAAGGCACGCTTAATTCTTGTTCGTGTCTCATGTCAAAAGCTGTTCTCTGTACCAGTGTGCATTTTCTTGTGCACAATATCTGTTATTTGTTATTTGAGATGGCATCCAGTTTTCAGCCCAACTCATTTTCAATAACGACAACGACCAGCGAGATAAACAAGTTTGGTGTCATTCGGTTGCCTAAAGTGTCAGCTTTCGAACAAGCAAAATATCATGTCAAAATTATGAAAAATAAATTAGCTATGGCCAAAATTCCTTCACGAGAAAAAATTGCCACACCCTGTACTTTCAATATCGTCATAACGTAAAAAATCTGAAGTTACCGTATTTCCTGTGATAAATGCCCAGGGGCGTTTATTTTCCGATCGACCTCCAGGTGGCGTTAATTAGAGAAGTTAACCAACAAGATTCTATGCTTTTATTGATTTACGACCTTCCATGACAACTATCCAAAACCATTTGATCTTTGCCGACATGCTGGAAAAATTTTAATAGCTTTTACGCGAAGTGAATCCTCTTTCCTGCACATTGTTTTGGTCTGCTCTGTCCATATAGTATCCAGATGACTGCAGATATGCTTCTTTGACTGGGGTTGGGTAGGATAGCTCTGCGTCAATTAGTGCCTTGTAGGCGTACAAAGAGTTTGAATCAAATGTTTCTCTGCCATTAATTGAAACTTTATAAATGTTGAGCCAATCATTTACAACTCATTTGATCCCACTCATTTGATCCCACTCATTTAATCCCAACTCATTTGATCCCACCTCATTTGATCACACCTAATTTGATCCCACCTCATTTGATCCCAATTTCAGTATTAGATCAATTTGTTAATTTTTTGGTTTAAGCAATCTCGATGGCTATGAATGTGGGTGATGCATTGCTCATCGGTGTGCCTGATCAAGGGGGAAACTTGCCGGATCAACAATCTGCCCAGGTTAGAGGACTTTTGTTTTCCCTTTTCACTCCCCTATAAAAATGTCTAGGGGATTTTGTCTCTAACAAACCGAAGAAAACAGTGCCTGATCGTCAATGGTTATGAATTCGTGAAAAGCAGGGTGGTTAGCAATGGAACAATTCAAAATTGGTGATGTATCAAGGCAAGTAAGTGCAACGGTACGGCAAAAACTATGTTTGGGTCAGTCAGTTGTCTTCGCCTGCTCAATGCTCACATCTGTATACAGAGTCGTTCGTTGCGCTAGTGAAGAATAGGGTTCCAAAAATCAGCTTGGTCCCCCTGTTGTTTTATTTGTGAAAACAACAGGGGGATAAGCTATTTTTATTAAAATTTATTAAAATTTATAGGACCAAACTAGTTTCTACGAAAAACAATAGGGGGACCAAGCTGATTTTTGGAACCCTATTCTTCACTATAGCCGTCGTTCGTTTCAATTGCTAAAACCCTTCTATTTTATCAATAAAAATTCTTCTTCTTAGTTGTATTGGAATTAGTAAATCTGGAAATTTTTGGATGGTCCAGGTGTACTTCTACTTGGATCATCAATCAATCGGCTTGTCGGTTCGTCAACTCAATATCTCAATAAGTATTTTAGAGTGATTTGAAGTAATTCGGCGTGGTTTTCAGGGAGATTTTAGCTTTTCAGTGTGGTACGGGTTTCCTAAAACATATTTACTCCGAAAAGATTATAAAATAATTACAAAAAATTATTGCTACTAGGCAAATTCGAGGAGAACGACCGGACGATGAATTTATCAAGGGATGAATTAACGGGAGGAAAATTGACCTAATACTAAAATCGGGATCAAATGAGTAGGATCAAATGAGCTACATTATCAGTAGCCTCCACATTCACCCAAACACCAGCAGTCTGTTTTTGTATGCGCATTTACGTGGCCACATAGCATAATTCTCTAGTTAATTCATTGGTTAGCTGGAAGTATTTGTTTTTATTAAAAGCTTCCATCAAAATTTTATACCGCCACCTTTATACCGCCACCTTAGGATTGGGAAAGCATTTTTCCAAAAAAATTTTGGATCAAAATTTGACTTTCAGATACCCTAAATAGATATCCTAACTAAAATTTTGTTTTCTGCCCTAAGAAACTAAAATAATCTGTATATTTTGTGGAATGGAAATCTACTTAAAGTAACTTAAATTAACGATTTAGCGCATAGGTTTGCCAAAGCGAATCCAAAGCTTTAGCGAAATTCACGTTTTCTCAGTCATTACTGGTCTTGAAATGCTCATTTATCGATAGTGCCTAGTTATCGAGTGGGCATTTCTTAGTCGGGACTGCTCTTAAGGTGCCCAGTTATCGAGAGTGCCCAGTTATCGAGGTTTGACTGTATTAGTAAAGGTAAGGATTTACATAAAAACTCGATATAACGTCCAGCAGATAATTTTTTCGAAAATGACGCTCTCTATAACGACGCTCAACGTCCGCTCGTTATAACGTCCCATTTTGGCTGGTCCCTTGAGGTACCTTTTAACGAAAGTCAAATTGCACTTCTGAGAGTAAATTGAAGAGCCAATTAAATACGCTGATCACGAATCCGGTGTCAAAATTCAAAGTTTGCCTTGTAAAAAAAAAGTTTTACATCAAAAACTGAAAAGAGTAAAGACGACCAGCAAACTTCAAAGGCCTTTAAGGTCTTACTTCCCCCGCTTTTTTGAAAATTTTTAGCCAAAAAGATGCAGAATGAAATTTTCTTTTTGATATTCTAAAAATCAGGCGAGGCTCTAGAAGTGGATACTCAGCACATCGCAGGCTTTCTTTTAAGCCCCAACACTCAATTTTCATTTTTACGAGGGGTCCGACCTAACTACAGAATCACAAAACTTCTCTTTTTAATTGCCATTCTTCGAGCTTTTTTGTAACTTTATTTGTAACTCAAAACCCAGTAAATATTTTTTTCACACAACTTCAATCATAAAGACTTGTTTCACATGATTTCAACAGGTTCATTTGTAAATTGCACACCAGAAGATAGATACTTGCGAATTAATCCAATGTAATACTGAAATAAAAATTTTAATTAGAATCTTTCCAAACAAAATTTATTGAACTAACTTTTTCGTCTTCTGGACTATCATTAATAGTGAATACTATTTTGTAAAACTAAAAATAAAACTTTTATTTGTTAAATTAGCATTATAATTTTCCAGGTAAACATCTTTTTTGTGTATATATAGCTAGTCCTATTTCAAATTTCGAAACTTTTTCAACACGGGAAAGTCCGTGTGCACTAAACTATGCGTTTTTGCAGAATTTCACGCTGAACACGATAGCTACAAAATTCGGAAAGAGGAAGGATTCGAACATATAAAACAGTATTTGAAGTTTTATCACGAACCCACCCCACTCGATATGAGTATTACCACCCCACCCATTTAAAATTTTCAATTTTAAAAATGACGCGAATAAATTCTCAATGTCAGAATTCTGAGATCTATAGGGTGCGGTAATTTTTTTTGGGATTTGATTTGCTCATAAGCATTTTATTTTTAAACATAAAGTGTCAATCTTTTTTTCGTTAGATAGCCTGTCTAATTGCATTTTGTTTGAGCCTTGAAGGGGCTACTTTTGAGATTTTTTATTATTAAACATACAGAAGAAATAAACTGCATCTTTAAAAAAAATTAAAAAATGAGTCATTTTTAAAGATTTTTTTTTCTGTCAATACCTGTTAATAAAAGCATTATAAAAAACAGCGCAATGCTTCGGTCATTTTTGACTTTGTAAAGTCTGCTACCCCCGAGAATGTCCAGCGGAATTTTCGCTACCATTTTGATGGTTAGACAAGACCAGTGTGAGTCAGCCGTCTTCTTCTAGGTTTTCATACAGCAGCGTTGACATCACTTGGTGTTATTTCTTGCTATGAATTATGTATAAGGTATGTGTGTGTGCGCATCTCAAACCCAAGCCACCAAGCCCCTTGGGGCCCCTTCGGGGGAGAGAGGCTCTTTTAGAGGCTCTTTTTGCCAAGTCCCAGGTTGAAAAACATGGTAAAAGAGTCGTATGGTCGAAAATTCAAAGTGCCCAAAACCCAATGTTTTATAAACCTGAACTCAAAAATAATGTTTTTTGAGCTTCTGAGGTGATTTTAGGTCGATATAAGGTGTTTGGAAACACTTTTGAAAAAAGTTGATTTGTGGGGGGAGGGCGGGTTATATCCAAGTAGGGTCAACATTTGACTTTTAAAAGTAAAATTTAGTTTCTTCTCAATTTTTTTCTAGGTTTTTTGCGCATATAATACTTACAGCTTTTGAATTCTCTGCCTTTTTAGCCATTTAGCAATCGTCGTAACCGCTACTGAAGCAGCATTTTCTTTGGAGTAATTGTGATTTTCTGAGGATATTACTGGAAATGCCTAAACAATCACTAAAATAGATGCTTAACAAAATGAAATCACGCCTACGATAGACTTGATTCCTTCTCGTTTTGCTAAGTCTAATGCATTTGTGTAACACACAGCCAATCCTTTTTCATCTTCTGAAGTAGGAGCTTGACCGGCTACTATTTTGGGCTTGACAATGTGTATAATTTCTATAAATTAAGTGACGCATCGTTAAATTTGAAAAATTTTCACCATAGAAAACATATAGTTTTTTAACACCTGGGTTTTTGGACTGCTGACTAAATTTTTCAAATCCCAAATTTGAATTTTGTAAATTTTTAAAAGGTTCAAAGTTATATCCTATGTGGCATAGTTAAATTAAATAAGATACTTTTTAATGCGAAAAATTCTTAAAGCTTTACTTTTGGCGTGTCCTTCGTGTTTTGAAATATTGAAGCTGGGTGTAATTATAGCTTCTCCAGGCTTTGAATAAGTTTTGTGATGTTCAACGATGTATTTGGACAGCTCTGGTCCAGCAGCACTTTGTATGTTTGCATTCACACCAGGTGCTTAATATAATTTTTCATTTTTTCACATTGTATATTTACTATATAACCTTTACCAATCACCCTTTTCCAAAGTGATAGGCTATATTTGTTCAGAAATTTTCAAAAGCTTGCGATTTTTCTTAGCAAAAGAGAAATAATAAGGCATTTAAGACAGCATGATGCCATTAATGGTTAAAAATTTCTAAAAAATCGGCTAAGACGCTAAAGAAATAACAGATGAAACTGAAATTTCTAGAAGAATATAAACTATAAAAACATCAAGAAGTTTGTAAGACAAGGAATGTCCAGTCAGCATTAAGCTAAAAGAAATTCTATGAGCAGGCAAAAAGCGCGGACTTTGACAAAAAGACTTTGGCATTCAAAGGTTGGTATTTTATTTCTTGGGGATAAACCTAATCATGGGGTCTAGGCTGAAGAGCAAATCGACGCGGAAGTCCAGGCTCTGGTAGTTGAGCAAGTTGCAGAGCTGATGGACAAGCAATCGGCTGAAGGTGACCCAAACAATGAATTGAGGACACTCTGGGCGGAGTTGGAAGCGCTGAAACTGGTGGAAGGCAAGCTCGACGACTACTTGGAGGTGAATGATCAACTAGCAACCAGTGGAGCATGCACTCTGGAGGAAATCGCGGCGGATGTCGTAGCATATGTGGAAAAACCGGGAATGCACAGGTGAATATTATGATTTGAATGATTTTATGGACTTTTCTTCTCAGTGACACGGAAGTGATGGAGGTCGATGATGAGCCGGAACCGCCAGTAACAGCCCGAGAAGTAGCCGCAGCATTGAGGATTCTCCAGCGCTATGCCGACTCAAACGCTAATCCCGTGGTTCAACTTCTATGCGACAATTTGGATGACATTCTGGCCAAAGAACGCCTGAAAAACTTGAAACAGAAACACATTACCAGCTTCTTTGATGTTAACCGTTAGACGATTGTCTTTTTTTATTGTTATGATTGAATAAAAGTTATGTTATAGACTGCCTCTCTATATAGTGCGCAAACAGTAACTTAGATCGAAATATATTTCTCCATAGTACGGACTCCATATCGTGCGGACTCCATATAGTGCGCTGTTTTTGTCGGTCCCTTGAATCGCACTATATAGAGACTCGACTGTATACACAAAAAGTGAATAATAATGAATAAAAAAGCTATTTTTATCACTTTTGGACAAGGTGATTGATAGAAATTACACGATGATTTTTCAGATTGCTTACTGTTGTCAACTAATAGCTCTGGATTAGTAGCGTAAACGATTGCCTCTGTGTGTGACTAAAATGCTTAATTTTTATTTTAAAGTTAAGTTCGTTTAGCTCTTTGGCAACAACCTGTTTTGACACGTAAAATTTTTTTCTTCTGAGATTTATAGTAATGGTTTAATTACAGTGACGAAAAATCATTTTTTGCTTAAAAACACTTTTCCCAGACTTTTTATCTTTATTTGTAATTTTTAGATGCTGAAATTCAAAAAAGATATTTTAAAACAATTTTTCGAAAGAGTAAAGTTAACACAGTCCAGTTCAATCAAAACAACCAATAAAACAATTAAGTTAACCTTGGAAATATCTCCGTTCTCCACAACTATTTCAGTAGGCTTAATTCCTTCTATATTGCTGACTGTAAGCTTGGACAGACCGTACTTTTCGGTCATTTTGTTTAAAACTTGTTGTTGACTAATCTGTGAAAGCTTGAACAGTGTACATGTAGGGCATGTTTTTGTGTTTCTAAACATAAAGATCTTTTTTAAAGGATCATAGCCGTTGCCGAAAATGAAACTTTTACACGTTTCAATGCGCTCGAGACAATTTTTTACAATCATGTCCCGATAACACGGCACCCCCTTAAGTTCGTCCCCGCCTAGGGTCAGACACTTTTTACCCAACTTTTGAAGGCTTTTGCAAATTCCGTTTCGACATTCTGGTCTCAAATATCGTAAAGATTCCAATTTTACTGATCGTTTTTTAGAAATCCTGCAGTTTTCCCACAAAAAATGCCGATAAACCGACTATTTTTGGAATAGGGTGCCGGGTTACCGATATTTTGCTTTTCAAGTATCAAACTTGCCGGATTGTTAAAACATGATCGGTACAATCGAATTATCTACGATATTTATAATGAGATTATCAAAACAGGAAAAAAAGCATTGGAATATTGGGTTTGAAAAAGAGTCGGACTCTTGGTGGCGGTTTATCGGGATTCGACTGTATTCGGAAAATACATTGTATTTATTTTAGTAAATTTATTATTAAAGTATCAAAAAGAAGGGCTAGCGTTTTGGATTAAACTCAGTTACAACATGGACTTTTTACGCTTGAAAAGGCTCTCGCTTGATTTGTTTTGAACTAATACTAAACATTTGTAAAAAAATTGAATTATTAAGAAACATCAAAATCAGGGTTCTAAGAAATGTATTTTAGTTAGGTGCGAATTTTATTGATAATCGGCTGTTTTATAGAAAATAACCAACGTTAAGCAATAAATGGTAAATTTGACTTTGCTGTGACCTTGTTTCTAGATACAAAAACATCAAAAATTAAAAAAAATGTTTTTAAAAAACCAAACTTTCATCAGTCGAGCCACACATCCAATACTGCTCGCTTTGGAATCTAGCAGCTGAAAGAAATCATCTGTTGAGTTGTTAATATTGAATTGTAAGTCAGTAAGTATACGAAAATAAATCAAATTTATTTTGCAAATTACGACCCAATGTTGCTCATTCACTAACAACTCACCCCTAATGGTAGTGTCCTGGAGGTGTGTCGTCCTCTGCAACTTCCGCCCTGTTTGCATTTGAGGTGGTGGAGAAGCATTCGATAGATTATTTGCTGGATTCCTTTGACCAAATTAGCCTTATTGCTTTTTTCTACAATCAGTTATATATATAATGAATACAAAGTCAGTTTGAACAATCACAACGAAAAATTGAGTACCCAAAGTCTGGGTGAACTAAAATTTGGGTCCTCAAAGTCATGGTCATCGTATTCCCTCTAATAGAGACTCCCTCTTCTAATGTGGAGCCCTCTTATTTTTTTAAGGATAAGATTGAGCACACTGAAGCATCTCAAAAATAAGCTTGCTCCGACATGCTGTCCCTTTTGACATTTTTGACGTTTTTATACTAACATTTTTGGATTTTAAAGACATTTTAAAGCTTTGTTATGCTTTGTGCACATAGTGCGACTCCTCCTCCGACTTTGACAACCTATGTGAACACAGAATTCGGAGGCGGAGGCTCGGGTGACCACATATTGTGACTCCGCCTCCGACTGCGCCTTCGACTACTACTTCGCCTCCGACTCCGACCACCTATGTGAACACGAGTGTTCACATACTTGCCTCCGACTTACGCTTCTGACTCTGACTCCACCTCCACTCTTGGGTATTCACATACGGTAGTCGGAGTCGGAGGCGAGCTACCCGATTTTTGCATATCAAACATGTTTGATTTTTTTGTGTTCTAAACAAATTTTTTGCATAATTCGATGTTCGAACAGTAAAATTAGAATAAGAAAACCAGTTTTTGGAGCTAATCTGAGCTATTTTCAAAAGTTTTACGAGGAAAATCAGCTCTTTTCAAAATGAGTACGACTAAACTACTCCAAACTTCAAAACATCACCATAAATTAACCCAACTACTTTGAAAATCTAAGTATCTAACATCTTGTATCTGAAACCATCTAAAACCACTTGAAACCATTAAGAACATCCCAAACCAAATGAAATTACCTCAAACCCATTTTAAAACACCCTCAAATCGCAGATCACCCTAAATCACGCCAATTCATCCTAAATTACCCGTAAATACTTTAAACCACCCTTAACACTAGTTTAGGTTATTTGGTGTAGTGTGAGGTACTTTAAGGTATTTTAGGGTGGTTTAGGGCAGTTTGGGGCAGTTTTAAATGTATGGCGTATTTTAGAGTCGTTTAGAGCGTTTGGAGTTTTTTGTAGGGGTTAAGTATGTTTGAGATGGATTGAGGGGATGAAACTCGTGAAACTCGCGAATAGAACTCTAATCAGGTAAAAAATTCCTCACTGTTTGAAGAGGATCACAAGTAACTCGTGAATCAGAACTCTGTTTGTATGTCTGAAATGAGTTTAGTAGACCCAAACTAACTCGTGATTTCTAAAACTACTTGGGCTGTCTGAGATAGGTCGTGGATTTATAATTGATTCAAAACTGTAATAATCCAACTAAATACGCGCAAGGGGCTAGAATGTGGAATAAATACATAAAGGTAAACTGAAATAAAAAAGCAAATAGGAAACTTCAGAAAAGTACAAACAACAAAAAATTGTATCGGGACATACTTTTGACTCCAACTCCAGCTCCGACTATGACTCCATTGTGAACACAGCATAAAAAAGGCGGAGCTGCAGAGTGTTCACAATGGCGTCGGAGTCGGAGTCGCAGTATGTTAACAGTTGCACGAAATCGTAGTCAGAGGCAAAATGTTCACATACTCCGGAGTAGTCGGAGGCACATTCGCAGTATGTGCACGGAGCTTTAGTTTTTTTCTTGAGTACCAATCGGTTACAAAATTGACAGTTCTCATATTTAAAGACTTTTAAAATGGTATGCCTGGCTTTCTTAGAGCAGCGCTGTAAGCACGGGCGTCCTTAAATAACGCCTTGCTTGCTTTTTTCTGCAGTTTCTTATCCCATGCCTGAAAAAATAAAATCATTATGCAAAAAGTTCAAAAGATGCTTACTAAAGCACTAAAATCTCCCAATTTATGTCTCATCTTGTTCACCACTTTGATTCCACTAATCCAATCGTTGTCTCCAACACCAAACTCGTGAACCGAAATCTGATCTATAGGATTGCTCAGCTGGTTGAAGCCTATTGGGTGATGCTGTTTTATGTGCTGATGGCTTTTGTGAGAATATTTTTCCAGAGGCAAATCAGCAGGCTTGGTTTTGTGCTTGTTATAAATATGCTCATTGAATAGTTTTTGCCACACATCATTGTGGCTGGAATGGGCTTCATCCTGGGAATGATTCTGGTTGCTTCTTTTAGTGCGCTCAGTCTGTTCAGGCACAAGCTCTTCAAAACTCACGGGTCCAGAGTCCTCTGAGTTGGTGGAATCCAAGTAAAATATGACCAAAGCCAAAATAGGCTTAAAGCCATAAAGCAATTTCTCATTACTAATTACAGGAGCAAAGTTTTAAAATATCATTTTAAAATTTGTGAGACAGAAGCATAGATAGCGAAAGTCATGGAAAAAATCAGATCGATCGATATAGAGGCATGTATGTGCAAGGGTGTGAAGAGTCTTTGATGTCATGCAAAATTTTTTCCCAGCTGAAAACTAAAAAGGTGGTGCATGCAAAAATCACATGTATGAGGCTGGATTTTGGGCACATCTTTAGTTCCCTTTGATGCGCACAGGGCTGGGTGGCTTGGGGTTGAGAAGCCCCCTGCGCTTCGAAGGGGGCTTGATGGGTTATAGAGGCGTGCACTCACTTAGCTTAGACATAATTCCGAGCAAGACTCTTGATCAAAAATGCATTTAGACAGTCTTTTTGCGAAGCTCCAGCTAGAAAAATGTTATAAATCAACTAAAAACGACCCTAAAATACCCTAAGTAGACCATCTATACCTTAGGGGTAGGAGGCGATTTTTGACAAAATTTGAAATTTTTTAATTAGAAAGTGTTGATGAAGAGAATCTACCACTCTACAATTTTTACATCTGTGATCAAAAGAGATGCAATGGTCGGCTATGGATCGTTCGTGCCACCAAGAAGCTGCGCTACGAAGCTGGAGAGCACACCTGCAAGAATGAACCACGGCGGGTCGGCTGGACGGAAACTAATTATAGAGTGGACTGATGGGATGCTGACGGCATTCTGAAAAACTAAATGTTATTTGAGTTTGTGTGTTTGTACGTCAGTTGTTTATATTGTGTTCGCTGGGTGAGAATAAAGTAGGACGGTGATAGAAGAATGTAAGATGGAAGAGTTAGTTAGTCTTTTTGTCACCTTAGGTCAGGGCACGTATATGTCCTTTTTAAAAAGATTTGTCCTTTTTTCGGGACCCCAAATCTTTTTTTATTTTTGAAATTTTAGTCAAAATCTTTTTTTCTTCGAAATGGCAATAGCACTGGATAAAATGGCCTTTTTCCTTCAAAAACTCCTTTTTTTGACCAAATGTCCTTTTTTTTGAAATTTTGGGATACGAGCCCTGCCTTAGGTGCGTTTGTTCAAAGTAGACAAAGTGAGTTGACAGAGTCGACATTTTATCGAAATCATTGAGATAGAAAGAGTGGTCGAATGCGAATTTGGCCGAATACAAATTCTGCCGAATACAAATCTGGCCGAATACGAATTGGGCAGAATACGAATCTGGCCAAATACGAAAAAAGCCGAATACGAATTCAGCGAATACGAATCGTCCCTCTCCCGATTTGGGGTCACTTTTCAAAAAATCCGTGTATGGAGGGGGGAGGGAACTGAAGAAGTGCCGGATTTTGTGCGGAGTTAAGTGTTTGTAGGGATTCTCAAGTAACTTATACATTTTTCATCATTAAAACAGCAAGTTTTAGTTCACATAAAAAACGACGGAAAGTGAGCACCTTCAAATTTTAAAACATTAAAAATTGATTGAGGTGGAATATGGTTAAAAGAAATAAACGTGAGTTTGAGGTATTAAAAAGTCCGTCCTTACATACGCTAGCCAACCCTTGCATAAGCCTAAGCCAAAAAATTACAAAAAAACAACAACAGTGGGACCAATCATGAAAGTCTGGCTGAACTTCGTTGTCCTTGCCATGCCTAAAATCATAGTTTGACCATGTTTTCTGATGTCTTAGATCCGGAAAAGTGCATAAAAGTAATTTTTAAGTGAGAATGGACATTTTTGAAAAAAAAATTTGTTGCAAATTCGACTTTTTGCCTTGGTCCTCCAAGGCAAAATAACCAAAAATAGATCCGTATATCTAAAAACAGATAGAATTCGAACAAAGTCTTGTATACCAGTATATTGTATATATTGTATATACTGGGGCCTACCTCATATACAGGTGGCGCAAAAAACGTGACAGTTTTGAAAACTGTTTATATCCAGGATGTTATTTCTAATATTATGCATGTGATATACCGATTTGTAGCTAAGATAAAGGGCTTTCAAAAAGGGCTTTTTGTAGTCATTCAATGGAGATTGATGTCTCAGTATCTGTTTTGTAACGGACACGTGTTTTTTATTTAGCAAAATATACTTTAATTATTAAAGAAGTATTTATCGAAAATAACTAATGGCTTGTTCACGTACTTCGAGTTCGAGTTCGGATCAAGGGTGTTCACGTAGCGAAAAAAACAGAACTCGAACTCGAAGGTGTTCACGTACTTCGAGTTCGAGTTCGGATCAAGGGTGTTCACGCAGCGAAAAAACAGAACTCGAACACGAAGGTGTTCACGTACTTCGAGTTCGAGTTCGGATCAAGGGTGTTCACGCAGCGAAAAAACAGAACTCGAACACGAAGGTGTTCACGTACTTCGAGTTCGGATCAAGGGTGTTCACGCAGCGAAAAAACAGAACTCGAACACGAAGGTGTTCACGTACTTCGAGTTCGGATCAAGGGTGTTCACGCAGCGAAAAAACAGAACTCGAACACGAAGGTGTTCACGTACTTCGAGTTCGGATCAAGGGTGTTCACGTAGCGAAAAAACTCGAACACGAACTCGAAGGTGTTCACGTACTTCCAGTTCGACTTCAAGTTTGAGTCAAACTTGAAAGTATTCATTTAGTCAATGTTACTATTTATGTATACTAATTCATGATTTTGTTATAAGGACGATAAAAATAAGTCCAATCACTATGAACTACTTTGAAAAATTACTGCATGAAGATCAATTAAATCATTTGCTCTTGGAAGTCAACATTCCCAATACCATAAAAAAAAAAAATCAACAAGCTTTATTCTGATATTTTTTGCACTTTGACTGTCTTGTTCTTCCGCTTCTCCATGACCAAGTCATCTCCAAGAACTAGACACTGCACCCGTCCTCTCCAGATCTACCTCTTCATTCATCTCTTCTCTGAGAAAGTTGTGAAGCACGCAGATGGCCCAGACAATATGGTCGGCTGTTTCATGAGAGCACTCAATTGGTTTAAGCAAGATCCTCCACTTCATAGCCAATATCCCGAAAGTATTCTCAATACGGTTGCGTGCACGGCTGATGCGGTAGTTGTATATGCGTTCATCGTGGTCCATATGGCTTCAAATATCGCCTAAGGGTAAAGTTTTTATCTGAAAAGCATGCTGATTTATTACACAAAAAACTCTCAATTATTTTTAATCATTTCTTCATCAATAATTAAAGAGTATTTTGCAAAAAAAAACACTTGTCGTGTACATTTTTTTTATTAGCCAGTATTGTAACTTGTTCTGAGTGCCATAATAAGAATAATTTTGCAATATAAAAATTATTACTGAATATAAGCTAGAAAAGTGCAGAATTTTTTTTAGCGTTCACAGGTGTTCTAAAAGTCTCTACCTATCACAAGCTATTGACGCCAACGAAAATAGCAAAAATCAATATTTCTGTGCATCTCTGCCAACCAATAACAACTCTAGTAAACACATCTACAGAAATTTTTTAGTAGTATTCATTTTATTTTTTCGACAGCTCTACTACTCCTTTCACAACAATGAAATTTTTGACGATTTCTATAATTATTCTCTCATTTACTTTCCTAGCTATATCAGGAAACGCAACAAAGGAGGAGGCTAAGCCAAAAACCAATATAGATGATGAAAAACTGAGTGGTGGGCCAAAATCTGAAGCTACTACTGATAGCAAAGACAACGAACAAGAAGTTGGAGATGATGATGACAACCAAGATGATGGTGTGCTTCATGACGGAGAAGAAGCCGACGACTCTTCTAGCGACAGCGCTCCTGGAGATGAAACCGAAGACACCGATCCTACTCCAGCAGAAGAGATAGCAGACAATAATACTAAGGCTCAACCAAAAATAGCCGCAGTAAATAAACCAGCTATTTCTGCTAAAACTGTTGACAAAAAAGAAATTAAGAAAGAAATTAAAAAAGGCAATTAATAGTCTTGAAAAAAAGAAATCAATTTGAAAATGCTACGCGATCGATTTAATCAAACATTCTCATGTTCCTTTCCACCTATTATTGTCTGACCACATTTTTTGGGTTCTACCGTATTTACTCTAATTATACCCCAGTCTCTAATCATCCCCCAACCCCAACTTTGAGGGTATATATCTAGGAGCAGAGTCAATATTTTGCAAAGCTGTTTTTTGCGTTTTCTAAACTCCCACGAGCTCTACCGATTCCATTTTTTGGATCTTGGTTGAGCACCCGAAAATCTCGAGATCGAATTCAAAAAATTTCGATTTTCGGGACGTTGAAAAATTATCCCCCATGGGGTATAATTAGAGCAAATACGGTATTATAGCTCCCCATGCTCGGATTTTTTTGAAAAATGACCCAAAATCACCCTCTAAACTCATTTTTTCTACTCAACACGATTAAAGAAGCATTTTTGACCACTTTCTTATTAAAAACATTCAATTTGCCAAAAAATTTTGTTTCCCACCTCTAATGAATGGATGCTCATTTAAGGGTGTCTAAGGTGTGTGGGTATGTGCATCGCAACCCCCGAAGGGAACGCAGGGCGCTTGATAGATTAGAGATGTGCGCACTAACTTACCTGAAACATGATTCTGAGCAAGATTCTTGATTATAAATGCATTTAGAGAGTCTTTTTGCCCAGCTCTAGCAAGAAAATTTGATGAATCACCCAAAAATGATTTTAAAATACCCTAAAATAACCATCTATCCTTTAGGGGTGTGAGGCAATTTCTTTGACAAAATTAAATTTTTTAATCAGAAAATGTTTAGAAATGCTTCTTTGATCGTGTTGAGCAGAAAAAATGAGTTCAGGGGGTGATTTTCGTTCACATTTCAAAAAATCCGAGTATGGGGCATGGGGCTAACTATAATAGTACCTTTCTATTGAAACTTTGATTCAGGTCAAAGTCTTGATGGTTTCTTTATGTTATAAGTAAAGACTAAATTAAGTGCAGGGCTCCTAAGTTGAATTTGTTTGATCTTCACATTTGCTGTTTATTTAAGACCACAAATTTTTAGAATTTTTGAGGTTTTACCTTAAAATCTTTATTTGCGGTGCTAAAAACTCAAAAACACTGGATGAAATAACAGAAAGTGACCAAATGTACTTATTTTAAAATTTCGTGCTAAATGCCTTGATTTAGGGACAATTTTTTTTCCAAATTGAGTAAACATGGTGTTTTACAATTTTTTTACAATATCAACATTGAAATAGGCAAAAAAAAAGCAAAAAAGTCGAAATCAAAGTTTGAAAAGTTTGGGAACTAAAATGTGTGCAAGTTAAATCGAGCGTCCCAATCGCCTTCAAAAAGTTTTTTTCCAATTCTTTCTGCTGTTTGTCCCCTGAAATTCTTTTCGTATGTTCACACTTCTTATTCACTTTCTTGTAGTATTTACGCGATGCAAATTTTTACAAAAATTTTTGACCCTTTTGTAATGTTTCTGTGCTAAAAATAAATCGAAAATTTTATGCATTTTGTTTTTACCATTTCCAAGTGTAGCAATTTCTTCAATAAAAATTATTTTCTGTAAAATTTCATACATCATTTCATGAATTTTTTAAAATAATTGCTTTTTTCTGCCTTATCCTGTACAATATCTACACACAAAGGACCACAGGCGCCTATCGGCGCCTCTATAGTATTTCGAAATTTCAATGAGGGGCTATGACTTCAATCATAAAAATAGGTATATCCCCTATTAGAACTCATTTTTTTCGCCTGTTCTTTTTTTAAAACGAAAGCTGACATTCTGGGGAACACGATGGTATTAGCGACAAAAGTGATTTCGCTATCTACGACCCGTTCTGGCCTTCGAAGTAAAAAAGCGTTACCCTTTCATACACATGATAATACTAGCTTGTGAAAGAAATTGTTATAAATTGACCAGACTGGACTGACCAGTGAAAACTGGTTAAAATCAAAAAACACTTGAAAAAAATCTTTAATTTATTTAGCCCTACAACCTGCTTGTCTTCTCTTTTGTAGGCATTTGAAAGGAAGATCAAAATATTTTCTTTTGCGATTTGTAAAGCCTAGTTGTCTGCCTCTCTGCCCTACAGGTTCTTACAACAGGCCAAGAAAGCAGCTAAAGCAATGATTATGCTATCGATTTTAAAGCTGTAAAAAATTATAATTTCTAGGCTGAAAGGATATTCTGACATGTAGTGAAATCTTCACATACCAATTCTCACATTAACAAAGACCACAAAACCGTCTATAGTAAAGGGCCACCTTTGGATTTGAGAACCTATTATCGCCCAGATTCAAACCCTACTAATTCTGTTTTTTAAGTTTTGTTTAAGCACCTAGAATGTAGAGATTGACGCTTAATGGTTATAACTTTTGTCTATTTGAAAAAAAAACTGCCATAACGTTGCCTAATTTTGCGTCATTTTTAATTCTTTCCATTTTTTCCGCGTGAATATTATTTGATTCGTTAATTTGAACTTTATGATACTAAACATTACACTTACTGCATTAAAGTTGGTTTGTTAGGTCTTTGTTCATCTAAAATATATCATTTAGAAAATATTCTTTTAATGCTGAAAAATACAAGTAACTCATGCTATGTTGCATGTCTGCTATGAAGAAGCTGTAAATTGCTTCGCTAATATTTAATATTTAATTTTTAATTAATTAATTAAAATAAATTTTTAAATTGATATTTATTATCTTTTTTGTTTAAGAGAGATCAATTTTTGAATTTTCAGATTATTTTTGAATTTATATTAAATATCGTATTATATCTAATAGGTCGACTTTTTGAAACAATACGACCCACTCTAATAAGTCCTTTCGGCCAATCAGAACCTTTGCCCTCCCACTCGCCAGAACCAGCCAGAACCCTAGCCTCCCACTCGCCAGAACCCTAGCCCTCCCACTCGCCAGAACCCTAGCCCTCCCACTTGTCAGAATCCTGACCCTCCCACCTGTCAGGATCAAAATCATAAAAAATAAACAATATGAAGCAACGAGCAACACATCGGCAACAAAAAATAGATATGCAAAGAAGAATAGAGAAAGAATTATACACAAAAGTTTATCACATATCAACATTGCACGGCGAGCTTAATTTTTTTCCACAAAAAAAAATAGCTGATAGAAAAACAACTTTCCATTGCTGAACTGAACCATTATATTCACGAGAAATGGCAGTGACGACGGCCCGAACGTTTTTCTTCCCGCTCACGGGCCACGCAACCATGAAATCGGGTTGGAGAATCAATCCTTCTGGAAGTCCCTCGATTTGCTCAACTCCTCATAACAATTATGATTTGAGGGATTTTGATTCGGCTCCTCACCAGTTGGCTTGTCACTAATTGCAACAGGCTCTTCCTCGTCGGAGTTGCTCTCATCAAAGTCGCTATCAAGAACTGTGTAGCTGAGATTGTCACCACTGGTATAAGCTTCCTGACAATCCTTCAAAATCTGCAGAAATGGATCGCTAAAATAAATAACACTAAAAAAGCTGAAAAATGCAAAAAGTAGATAACCTACATTTTTCTGACCCGACAATACTTCGCAAACAAATATTTGAGTACGGTTGTGATTGCCTGGTCCAGTCCAGCAAGTGCTTGGAGAAGGACCATCTCGTCGAAAAGCCATAACTAAAGAATCAACAAAAGATGAACATGAACAACAAAGATGAAAGGAGACGAAAACGAGACTATTAACTATGCTATGCCAAACACTAAATAACGAAAACGAAGTGAACAAAGAAAAACTTAGAATTTAAATATTGGGAAATTTTGCCTATACAAAAATCAGAATAAGAGAAATTGTCAATCGCATTGCATAAATGTAAATTAATGTTTTAACAAAAGTGGGAGGGCCAGGGTTCTGGCGAGTGGGAGGGCCAGGGTTCTGGCGAGTGAGGGTTTTTAAAATGAATAAACAATATGTTATATGCTGTTCGGTCGCTAAGTTTCGACTCTTTCAAATGATAGAGAGTAAAAAAAAATATTTTCAAAGAGGGTATCTGAACCTCTTTCCTTGTGCACCAGGTCTACCCTATTTTGAGGTTTGTAAACTTCAAGAGGGTATCTGAACCTCTTCCTTGTGCACCAGGTCTACCCTATTTTGAGGTTGTTTTCAAGAGGTATCTGAACCTCTTTCCTTGTGCACCAGGTCTACCCTATTCTGAGGTTTGTAAACTTCAAGAGGTATCTGAACCTCTTTCCTTGTGCACCAGGTCTACCCTATTTTGAGAGTTGTTATTTTCAAGAGGGTATCTGAACCTCTTTCCTTGTGCACCAGGTCTACCCTATTCTGAGGTTTGTAAACTTCAAGAGGGTATCTGAACCTCTTTCCTTGTGCACCAGGTCTACCCTATTCTCAGGTTTGTAAATCCAAGAGGGTATCTGAACCTCTTTCCTTGTGCACCAGGTCTACCCTATTTTGAGGTTTGTAAACTTCAAAAGGGTATCTGAACCTCTTTCCTTGTGCACCAGGTCTACCCTATTCTCAGGTTTGTAAACTTCAAGAGGGTATCTGAACCTCTTTCCTTGTGCACCAGGTCTACCCTATTCTGAGGTTTGTAAACTTCAAGAGGGTATCTGAACCTCTTCCTTGTGCACCAGGTCTACCCTATTTTGAGGTTTGTAAACTTCAAGAGGGTATCTGAACCTCTTTCCTTGTGCACCAGGTCTACCCTATTTCAGAGGTTGTAAACTTCAAGAGGGTATCTGAACCTCTTTCTTGTGCACCAGGTCTACCCTATTTTGAGGTTTGTAAACTTCAAGAGGGTATCTGAACCTCTTTCCTTGTGCACCAGGTCTACCCTATTTTGAGGTTTGTAAACTTCAAGAGGGTATCTGAACCTCTTTCCTTGTGCACCAGGTCTACCCTATTTTGAGGTTTGTAATTTTCAAGAGGGTATCTGAACCTCTTTCCTTGTGCACCAGGTCTACCCTATTTTGAGGTTTGTAAACTCAAGAGGTATCTGAACCTCTTTCCTTGTGCACCAGGTCTACCCTATTTTGAGGTTTGTAAACTTCAAGAGGGTATCTGAACCTCTTTCCTGTGCACCAGGTCTACCCTATTCTGAGGTTTGTAAACTTCAAGAGGGTATCTGAACCTCTTTCCTTGTGCACCAGGTCTCCTATTTGAGGTTTGTAATTTTCATAGGGTATCTGAACCTCTTTCCTTGTGCACCAGGTCTACCCTATTTTGAGGTTTGTAAACTTCAAGAGGGTATCTGAACCTCTTTCCTTGTGCACCAGGTCTACCCTATTTTGAGGTTTGTAAACTTCAAGAGGTATCTGAACCTCTTTCCTTGTGCACCAGGTCTACCCTATTTTGAGGTTGTTAACTTCAAGAGGGTATCTGAACCTCTTTCCTTGTGCACCAGGTCTACCCTATTTTGAGAGTTGTTATTTTCAAAGGGGTATCTGAACCTCTTTCCTTGTGCACCAGGTCTACCCTATTTTGAGGTTTGTAAACTTCAAGAGGGTATCTGAACCTCTTTCCTTGTGCACCAGGTCTACCCTATTTTGAGGTTTGTAAACTTCAAGAGGGTATCTGAACCTCTTTCCTTGTGCACCAGGTCTACCCTATTCTGAGGTTTGTAAACTTCAAGAGGGTATCTGAACCTCTTTCCTTGTGCACCAGGTCTACCCTATTCTGAGGTTTGTAAACTTCAAGAGGGTATCTGAACCTCTTTCCTTGTGCACCAGGTCTACCCTATTCTGAGGTTTGTAAACTTCAAGAGGGTATCTGAACCTCTTTCCTTGTGCACCAGGTCTACCCTATTCTGAGGTTTGTAAACTTCAAGAGGGTATCTGAACCTCTTTCCTTGTGCACCAGGTCTACCCTATTTTGAGGTTTGTAAACTTCAAGACGGTATCTGAACCTCTTTCCTTGTGCACCAGGTCTACCCTATTTTGAGGTTTGTAAACTTCAAGAGGGTATCTGAACCTCTTTCCTTGTATGATTGTGATGCCGGCTGCTTAACATTGAACTGTTAGCAAAGCGATCAAGCAATTTGAGGAGACCGTGGTCAGAAGCGGCCGTCTAGTCACTGCAACAACTGAGGACAATATCCAGCTAATTGCTGACAGTCTGCTACTGCAACGATTATGAGGCAGGCAAATTGCTGATGTAATTACTCGAAACGTTCACACTAGAACGTTCACACTAACAGGATCGAGTCTACATGGGGCGCAGTCAAGAGGATGGTTTTCCGTTTGCCAGGCAATCACAACCGTACTCATCTGCCGGGCGACTTGGCCAAATATTTGTTTGTGAAGTATTCACCTTGGTGGATCAAGGCAACGGCCATACAAACTCTCAAAGTCGGAGGAAACGCTGATTAGAGGAGGGTTCGTCAATAAGAGTCAATAAGAGTAAATACGTTGATTTAATTAAAATTATAATACATTTTATCTGCATTACTTTATCTTTCTTTTTGTTAAGGAGAATACTTTTAAAACTTTTCGATTTTTTTTAATTTTGAAATTTAAATTTTTTATATTAGTATGAAATTGAAAAAAATACATATATTAAGCATATCAACTTTGACAATCATGTCAAACATATTCGAGCTATTGTCTAGATTAATTGGAGCAATCGAATCGGGAAGGCTATACTGCATGACAAAAAATAATGGGAAAGCTTCATGATTACTTTCACTTTTTTAAAATAATATATTTAAAGAAATTTAAAAAATATTTATGTAGTAAATTTAAAAGCTGAAGTTAATACAAATTTAATTTAATTTAAAAATTTTGCCAAATTTTAACTTTTGCCTTGGGAGGCGTAAATAAATTGCTAGAAAAAGCACCACATACCAAAAATTCAATCCCAAAATATGTTTTTTTTTTTGAAGAAAAAAAGCCTTCACAAATTTGGTTAAAAAAGTGTTAGACCCTAGGTGGGAACGAACTTGAGCTGGTGCCGGGTTATTGAAGGTCGACTGTAAAGGTATAGAAAGTTATCGCACAGAGACTGATACAGAATACTTGTAAGGAGGTTGTTCAGGTACCTTCTCATGAATAAATAATGAAAACAAAGTATTTGTCTTGGTAGCCCAATGGTAGAGCAGGAATCCGCCAAAAATTGATCTTGGGTTAGATTTTCACGGATAGAAAACAGTTAATGGTGGTTTGTGTAAAAAATTTCTATTTTAATAAAAAGTACCTATTTAAAACCGAAAAAACATTCTAAGGTACTCCAGTATGCAATTTTTTCTCAATGATTTGGATTTTTAAGAAAATTTGGCATACTTGGGTGCCTTAGAATAAAAATTTCAAGCTAAAAATGGGTAGTTTTAGAGAAAACTACAAAAATTATCGTAACAAAACCACAATGAAATGTCTTTTTACCATATTTTTCACGCAAAATTTATTAAAAAGCTCAAAGTAAATAAGACAAATCAAATTAAGTGTTTAGTGATGGCTCGTTCAGATACCCGGAGTTGGAGTATTTGTGATTGGTTTTAAATTTTTAAAGTTTTTTGATTGATCAGACTCAAAGTTGCAAGGCTGCGGCCACCAATAGCTCATAGCCAGGCAAAATAGACCGATTTTCGGCATAAAAGGTGTCCACCAATCAGAGATTCTCTAATTCCAACTCCAATTCCGACGCCGTGAAGTTGGAGTTGGAGTAAAGTGTGTTCGTGATGCCAAATACTCCAACTCCGGGTTCCTGAACTATCCTCGAAAGCTCTTCCTTAATCAATTCAATCACTTTCTCATGTTCCAAATCGCAATGTTCTAGCTGCCAATCTTCTTTTTGCTCGATAATACATTTGATATCCTCCGTCCTCATTTTAACATGCTTCAACATCTCCTTCTTAGAATATTTTGTGTTAAAATTATTAAAATAAAGAATGCTACCTTTTTGATGAACTTTTCCTTTTCCGAAAGCTTCAAAAAATTTTGGTCCATCTCCAATTGAATCATGACATCATCTTGGCTAACTGAAAAAAAAAGTTTGAGTGGAAAAAACTTTCTCACTTCAAAAGTTTACTTTCCATACGTTTCAGCAATTCTAAACAAGCCAATCTTCGCTTATAGGATTCCACCGCTGAGGCCCAGTTTGCATTACTTTGGACTTTCATTTCGTCCGTCAACTGAACTTATTGAACAACTGTATGGCATTTTTGCCCTATTCAATAAAGGAGGCTTTATGGTTACGTATAGTTATCGTGCGGTTTAACACTCCTTTAACACTCTGAAGATGGCTGATACCGTAAAAACTTTTAAAATCGTATTTATGGGATTTTTTTGCAGAGTTTGGACAAATCAGTTTTTCCCACAGACTTCGCAAAAAATTGCGATACCGGGTCTATGTGCTAAAATCGCAAAAATTCATGATAACGGTACCATGGATTTGTCAGTTTTTAAATTTCTGCCTAATACAATTCGCAGAAAAATTCAGTTTTTAGTTGACATATGCCAATTCGAGGGCCATATTCGCGCTCAACGTGATAGATTTACT
This sequence comes from Ditylenchus weischeri, assembly GCA_029231635.1. Taxonomy (NCBI): domain Eukaryota; kingdom Metazoa; phylum Nematoda; class Chromadorea; order Rhabditida; family Anguinidae; genus Ditylenchus; species Ditylenchus weischeri. The sequence goes on from JAMRYI010001043.1 coordinate 25,991, forward strand.
TATAAAAGTTTAATCGGAAAAATGAAACGAGGTCATCGAAAAATCTGGGTATTGCCTTGGTCCCCCCTGTGGTTAAAAAAATAAGTACATAAGGGAGGTCAAGGCAATACCCGGTTTTTTGATGACCTCATTTCATTTTTCTAATTTCACTTTAAAAAGTAAATCGATCACGCTGAGCGCAAATTTGGCCTAAGACTTGGCATGTGTCAATCAAAAACTTAACTGTTTTAAAAATTGTGTTAGGTAGGAATTTAAAAATGGGCAATATCACGGACTTTTGCGATTTTCGTGTTCGTGTTTTTGGCATTGTGTTTTTGACCTATTTTTTGAAGACTTCTCTCAGGAAGCTTACCACTTATTTCACGGCCTTTCAAAGCAGTCGAAAATGGGCAGTAGGTGACTTTTAAACTTTTTTGCGGGAAACTGAAAAATTTTGCAAATTTGACTAGAAAAACGAGTTTCGGACTTCTAACGGCTTCTAGTTTTCGAAATTCTAATATTTAGAAAATTTATCTAACTAATATGAAAGAGGAGATACTCATCTTTTGTTTGCTACAAAAATGTCTCAAAAATGCAACTTTTCGCATTTTTCATGGAAGAAAATTATCCCCTCATTTTTTCCTTATATTTGACGTAAATTCTGGACTTTTGTCTGTCCTCCACTCAAATATTCATAGGAAAGATTGTAAATCTGATATTTATGACCTATTTCTACTTTTCGATTTCACGTCGAATGGGCTAATAACAAAAAATTTGGATAAAAATTGAAAAATAGAAGGTCCGGTAGAATCACAAGGAAAATAGCCTTTTAATAATATTTACATAACAAAATAGACGAGTTATACACTGCGCCATGAAATTTCGAGAAAACTCACCTACTGCCCATTTTGAAAGGCCGTGCATTTGTGGCTCATTTCACTGCCTACGAAATGAGTGGTAACTTTCCTGAGAGAAGTCTTCAAAAAACAGTTCAAAAACACAATGCCAAAAACACGATTTTGAATTAGGGAGCGTGCGGCTTATAATTAAAAACTGGACTTTTCTGAGAATTGTGTTAAGCGGGAATTTAAAAACTGGCAAATCCATGGTAACGATATCATAGATTTTTGCGATTTTTGCACATAGACCCAGTATAGAAATTTTTTCGTACTCCGTGGACAAAACTAATTTTTCCGAGCTCTGCAAAAATTTCCCCTAAATTCTATGTTAAAAGTTTTACGCGCAGGGAGTGATGGGGGGCGGTCGTGATTTTGTGGTGCGGTTGTGGTTTCAAAATCAGCCGTCTTTAGAGTGTTAACTAGGCAATAACTTTTAGGAAAATGGAAATACCTTATTTATTCTTTGATTCACTAAATCGATATTCACTGAAAAGGCGCGGTTCTCTTTTTGTAATTTTTTAAAACGAGCGGCCAATTCCATTGATGTTTGTTTACACTGAAAATCAAAGTTGTTACAGAAATTTGTATGTGTGAGACCTAATTACCTTTTGCTATAATGCCAAATGAAAAAAGTGCCTGATAAATATCAACCTTAGGAGAAATGCCAAACGGTACAAATGCTCCATACCGTATTTACTCGATTATACCCCATAGGGTATAATTTTTCAACCTCCCAAAACCGCAAAAATTTGGTTGATCTCGAGATTTTTGGGGAAAATCTAAAAAGCAGAATCGGTAAAGCTTGTGGGAGCTAAGAAAACGTGAAAACCAGCTTTGTAAAATATGGACTATGCTTCGAGATACAGTCCCCCAAAGTTGTGGGTGGAGGATAATTAGAGACGGGGTACAGTCGATTCTCCCATTAACATACATCCTTAGGGACCAGGCTTAGCTGAATGTTAAGGAAATGTATGTTAATTGACATTGATTTAGCTCGGTGTATGCTGATAGGAGACTTCATTGGCCCCGCTTATACTTCTTGAAATTGAAATTCACTATTTTTTCGGCCGTTTTCAGCACAATTTTGATCACAGCTCTTGTAATTTTAAATTGCTCCCGATGGCTTTTGCTGTCGACATGAAGGGAAATACAACGTATATTCGAACTTTGTTTTATCGTAAAAAATGTGTGGAATTTCAACACATTTCAGAAAGCAAAATTTGCATTTCACTTTCTTTAAAATTGAAATGTGTTGAAATCTCAAATATTTTTCAATCACAATACAAAGGTTTATTTTTTTCGGATTCTTCCGTCTCTGAGCCTCTGTTTGAGACCAATAAGTCCTTGGTGGCCTTATGTAACGCCGAGATATAAGCAAAAGTATGCATAAAAGAGCAACATTTCAATTTCAAGAAGTATGAACGGGGCCATTCAATTCTAACATCAAATACAAAGAGCAAAAGGCGCCTATTGGCGCTTTTATCGTGATTGTGAATAATTATAGTTATATATATAAAACACACGCAAAACTGAAAAATCGATGCACAGCCTGATATCTTACATGGGTTTGCAAAAAATGGCAGAAAATTAAGCCTAAACACAAAAATATACACAAAAGTGATCTCCGTGAAATTCTGCATCATTTACAACCACGTTACGTATCGTCTTTCTCGTGTTGATGAAATGTTCTATCTTTTCAGGGCTGCCAACAAGATTTGTACCTTATTTGGAACCATAAATTTTCAAAACTTTTAAAATTTCAGGTCAAAATCTTTATTTTTGACGCTCGAAGCTCAATAAGCACTGCATAAAATGGCAATTGTTGACAAAAAATGACCGAATTGACTTTATTTCGTAAAATGTATTTTATTTTAACAGTTTTGAGTTGGCATCCCTGAAAAAATGAAACTAAGCTTCCTTTTGGCGCTAGTCGTACAAACGAGTATTTCTAGGTGTTTTTCTGATCGTAAATTTTTTCTATTTATATCAGCATGTAGCCTTGAATCTCTAATTTCTAATAAGTTATTAACTGATTTTATTTAAAATTTTGAGAAAAATGTGTTTTCGAAACAACTCCTGCTTCATAAGGATCGGTATTTTCAGATTTTTCTAAACTACACGGAGTTTGTTAATAGCTTATTAGAAATCAGAGATTCATGGATATATGCTGATATACACGAGTTGGGACTGGCGCGAGTTGGTTGTCGTTCTTTTTTAGCGTTGAAAAAGACTTTTGACGCCAAGAAAAAGCTAAATCTAACTTCATAAAAATTTTATGGAACATTTTTCCCATTTTGGAAAAATCCCGTCGGTCATTTTTAATGTTTACCATACTTAAGTAAAAGGGTAATATTTACTAGACGTTTTTCTTAGTTGGAATTATGCCAAAAGGTGAAAATCTTACAAGAAAACGCAATAAAGAGCTCTGCGGAGTACTTACTTTTTGCCCAGATACAGACCCTTGAAGTAGTGAAGAGGCAAAATTAGAGAAAATGCTGTAAGTCTCTCCTATTTTTATGCACATATCTGAAAATGTTGCCCAACTTTTTCAGCATAAAATACGTGTGAGCGTAAAAAAGTTTGTTTTACTTTTGTATCAATCAACATTCAGCTAAAAAAACACGGCTGTACCCCGAAATTTAAGCGACTTTTTGCTAAGTGGTCTATTTGCTAAGCGGTCGTTTTGCCAAGAAAAAAAATTTAAGCGCAATTTTGCTAAGAATTCACAATTTAAGCGCCAATTTGCTAAATGATTGTTTTGCTAAGATTTTTTTTGCTAACTAGTTGATTTGATAACGATCTTGTTTGTCAAGCTAGATTTTCTGCCTACGCATCTCCTTTAACTTCTAAAATTTCACTAATTTGCTAAGCATTTTGTGTAATCCGCTATTTTGTCTCTTGACACTGTGCTTATTGACTTGCTTTTAGGCAATGAACAACTTCAGTGAAGATCTGCTCGTGAGCGACGATGATGATTTACGCAATCAGCTCAGCGACGTCTCCAACGATGAAGAATCTGAGCCAGAGGAAGAAGAGCGGTTGTCTCAGCGTTCGGGAGCGCAGGAAGCGACAACTACTGATGGCCAATCTTCGACATCGATGTCAATCGAACAAGATTCGGTGGAGGATAAGAAGTTCAAGCGTGTGGATCCAGCTCCGGCTCTTGAGTATGTGGCTAGTAATAAGGGCAAGAAGATGCTTCTTTACAACGGTTCATAGTTTTACCATTTCTTTGTTTTTACACTTGATGTCAAGCCAAGTATTCAGGATTTCTTTTCTATTTGCAATTAAACCGTGAGGAGAGGGACAGGACCGGCCTTGTCAAGCATATCTACAATTCATACTACTGCATCAATTCGAAGAAGGGGTGTCAGATGCAAGTTAGAATCAAGGACGATTGCTACGACAAGGAGCTTCGGGAGGGACACAATCACTTGGCCGATCCGGTGAAGACTAAGAAGAAGATGGTCGAACAACGAGCAAAACAGGCCGTTTCTGAAAATTTGCAGGTAACATTTGTTGTATTTTGCCATGTTGTCGATGGTTGTCCTGTCGCGTTTCAGCAATCATGTCGTGCAGCAATGAATGAGGCCATGAGAGGAATGGAGGAGCCTGTAATCGCCGCTATCAATTCAACTGCGCTGAGAAAAACGTTGGAGTTTCGAAAGAGGGTACATATATCGTCGCTAATACTTGACTTCCGTGTATTTTTCATTATTATTTTAGAAGTTACACCGCTATCCTAGGGGCAAGACCGATGCTGCCAATCTTGAGATTCCGGAGGAATGGAAGAGTTACGATAATGAAGATCCTTTCGTCATCTATGATTCAGGAAGAGACAGCTGTAACCGATTTATCATCCTATCTTCTCTCTTCACTGTTTTTTCATTGTTCAGCTTTCGAAATGTTTAGGCGTCCGGCATAAATGTTGTTTCTTTCATTACGCTCAGGCAATTCAAAGGTGGATTCAAAAAGTAGGCAATTATTCTTTTCTATAGTTTATTCTTATCAATTATTTATGATAGGTGAAGCTCGATCAGAAGTACCAATCAGATGTTCTCTTTAATGAATACATTGGCATGTTTCGATCTCTCGCATTCGTTCCGGAGCAATTTCTCTATCGTGCTTTTATGGCTTTGGTGAATTTTAACAATGACAGCGTGGCGAGATTCGGACAAGAAGCGGAGGAATGGCGAGATTTTGGCTTATTTCAAAGCGGTATGCTCTATTCATTTGATCACTTTGTTCATTTATTATTATTCCAGACTTGGGTTTGTCGAGGAGAAATGGCAAACGGACAGCTATCGGCGCCTCGGTTTTGTGCAGATCTGTGGAATCACAACAGGGAGGCCTTGGCAGGGAATCCAACAAGCACCTGTGCTCTCGAATCATGGCATCGAACAATAAACTCGGCGACAAAAGAGAGGGCCACTCGATGTGGAAGTGTTTCAATCTCTTCAAAACGGAAATAGGTAGAACTCGATTCTTATGACAAAAGCTCTCATAACGACATGTTTAGGAACAATCTCTCAAAATCAGTGGATACAAATCTCTTCTCTGGAAATCGAAGCGAGACAAGAATGGAGCGACAGAAGTTGGCCAGCCTCCAGCAAGCGATTCGAAACTTCAGTGGCACGGACCTCATTGGCGGGCTAAGAACAATCACAAGGACTCTTCGCAACGTGGAAGTAGAAGCTGTTCAGCGACAAAGAGCGGCAGCACTGGTACAGAGTGGAATCAACAATGGAGGCACACCAAGAACTACTCGTCAAAGAAGAAGAACAAATCAATGATCATTTATTAAAATGTTGTTTGCGTGAATATGGTTTTGTTTGGTGAGCGGTGTAGAATAAAGCAAATGGGGGAGTATAGTATAGTTGTGGTGTGCCTAAGTGAATAATAAAAGCTTGTGCGCTTGCGGAAAGCTGTAGTATAATGGAAACTGCAATGTTAATTGTAGTGAGAAGACTGTGAACCAGGTGCGCGGAAAGAAAATGGTTAAATAATAAATTCATTACATCTCATTTGGACAAATCTCAAGTGGACACCTCATTTGCAAAACATAAATTTACTATTGTCAAACCATTTATAGAATAAGTGCAGAAGGTGCTACAACCTAGAAACTACCATCTACCACTACCCAATTACCACAACATATCTGAGTACCATCAACCTGAGTACGGATACCTGGTCAGTGCCTTGGTAGTACCACCTGAGTACCATTTTAATTAAATTTGGTGCCCGACCGAGGGGCCCAAATGAAGGTGCCCAAATTAGATGTAACCCATGAATTTTGTACAATAAAATGATGTTTACTGACTGTTGTGACTAAAATTAGTGGTTTGATGGGTAAGAGCAAGGAACATCAAGACAATACCAGAACATTGAGAAAAAGGGAAAGTACAAAAAGGTACAAAAGTTCTTAGCAAATCGGGATTTAAGAAAAGAATGCCTTAGCAAATAAATTCTTAGCAAAAGGGCGCCTTAACAAAAAAATTCTTAGCAATTTGTCACTTATCAAAAAAATTCTTAGCAAAAATGACCGCTTAGCAAATCGACCACTTAGCAAAAAGTCGCTTAAATTTCGGGGTACAGCCAAAAACACATCATCTTTTTGAACCGAAATAACTTTCTTCACAGTATGAAAATCATATACAAAACAAATGTATACAAAGCAAGCATATTTTAATTCTTCCAAACAAAAGTTATAGATATCAACTCTATGTATTTTTCCTCCTGCGAATTGCAGTGATCGTCTATAGGGTTGCAATTGGCATCACCATTCTGGACACCAGCAGCACAGTCACCATTCTGGACACCAGCAGCACAGTCACCATTCTGGACACCAGCAGCACAGTCACCATTCTGGACACCAGCAGCACAGTCACCATTCTGGACACCAGCAGCACAGTCACCATTCTGGACACCAGCAGCACAGTCACCATTCTGGACACCAGCAGCACAGTCACCATTCTGGACACCAGCAGCACAGTCACCATTCTGGACACCAGCAGCACAGTCACCATTCTGGACACCAGCAGCACAGTCACCATTCTGGACACCAGCAGCACAGTCACCATTCTGGACACCAGCAGCACAGTCAGCCTCAGCGTTCTTGCACAGCTTCACTTCTACTATCCTCATGTCCTTCATCGTATTCTCCAGATTTTTTTTGCTGTTGCGCTGCGCATCGTCCAGTGACGAAGCACAAGCTTGCTACAAAGCCATAAATTTTCAAAAAATTGTTTCGGACAGGGGTTTTTGGCAGTATGGTGAGGAAGATACCACGTAGATAAAGACGCCTCTTTTCTGCCTTTTTTGTCAGAGCAAACAAAACACTTCCGATGTGTATCAATCCTAAGGGCTGATCTGCCGTCTTGTTGCTGGTGCAAAAACGTTGGCGTTTGCACTCCCATGCAGTAGGATTTTTGTCAACAACTTGCAAAGACCGATGTCCATGGGCAACGGTGGACTCTTCAGAGCTCTATCCGAATCCTTAATTGTGTCCAATTTGTTAACATAAATTTGTTTTATAAGGGACAGCTTAAAATAATGAGATAATTAAAAAAAACACAAAACCGATTGTGGAAAACAAAAAAAAATATTTTGGTGACTGACTCAAGTAAAGTTATTTTAGCAGAGAAAAACGGTGGTTGCTGGAATTAAACAAGCTCCTTTGGATTACCGGGCCAACGTGTTGCCATTACACTAACCTCATGACTACTGGACATTTCCTGGGGAAACACTAAGACAAAAGAGACACAACAGTAGGGTTGCTGAAAGAGCCGGCTCTTTTCTTATCGAGATTCATCAAGCCTGTAGTCTTTTTTCGGCTTTTCGGGTGTTTTATACCACAGGAGAGACCAGGAAGAAACTTTGGATCAAGCAAGCGAAGCTTTATTCAACAACAAATTTATTCAACAAAGCATGATATTTTAGTCAAAATCGTTTATAAATCGTTCAAGAACCAGTTGAAAAAATTCTCGTATAGTCGACTCTCGATATAATGCATTTCGATATCAGGACACTCTCGATAAAAGGGCAACTGGAACCAAATTTGTTTGGTTTTGACTAAAAAAAGACAAATATTACTCCCGATATACGGCCACTTGATACCAGGCTACTCTCACTATAAGGCCACCTTTGCTAAATACCGACTGCAATAAAGACTTTCAATATAAGGCCACCTCGGAACAGATTTGCATGGTTAGCCTCAACTGGGAGAGAACTTCATTTGCCTAGGACGTTGGTTTTAATCCAGCTAGGTGCACACTTTTTTCCAACCCCATTTTCAGTTATCTCAGTGTATTCTAAGGCCAAAAAGTACCGCGGAATCGATAAGAATTATTTCCAGCACTGCTTTATTGTCAGCAAATGCCTTAATTTTGCGATTAGAAATTTCGCTCCAGACAATAAATATTTAAAAATGTTTATTATCTCGAGCGGAATTTGAAATTCGAATTATTATCGAATATTATAAGCAAAGCGACCATGCCAAACACGATCCCGGTTTCGGAGTTGAAGTTTTCTCAGTTGTTTCCCACCTATTGTGCAAATCCGTATGATGTATCGTGCAAAACAGATTACCGTATTACCTCTAATGGCTCTCCCTGCTCTGATAACTACCACCCCCCACCAACTTTGAGGATCTATATCTCAGCCAAGAGTCAATTTTTTGCAAAACTGTTTTACGCGTTTTCTTAACTCCCGCGAGCTCTACCGATTGCACTTTTCAGATTTTAGTTGAGCACCAAAAAATCTCGAGATCGAATTCCAAATTTTCCGATTTTCGGGCATCCAAAAAATAACTGCCGGGTGAGCTATTAGAGGAAATACGGTATGAGCTTTCTTGTAGCATAAAATTGAGCACGGTCAGGAAAAGTAAATTTTGAGATACAAGCTTTTTTGTGAAAAAATTTTGAATTCTGAAAAACAAAGGCTGACAAAGACGTGGTCACCAAACTTTAATTTTTCAATATTTGTGTATAAAACTTAGCACTGTTAGATAGCTCTGTTAACAAGCTATCAGATAGTGTAGAACACTGCTGTGACTTTCTCAAAAACAAAGTAATCCACTCAAAAGTTTGTGGCAAATTTCCAAATGTAGCCGATCTGGAGTACCGTATTTACTCTAATTATACCCCAGTCTCTAATTATCCCCCACCCCCAACTTTGAGGGTATATATCTGGGAGCAGAGTCAATATTTTTAAAGCTGTTTTGCGTTTTCTTAACTCCCACAAGCTCTACCGATTCCACATTTTGGATCTTGGTTGAGCACCCGAAAATCTCGAGATCGAATTCAAAAATTTTCTATTTTCGGGAGGTTGAAAAATTATCCCCCATGGGGTATAATTAGAGTAAATACGGTAGGTATCTTCCGAGATGCTTATCTCGAAAATGAAACTCAGAAAAGCAGAACTAACTGCGCTATCGTGTTCATCGCGTATCATAAATAGGGTATACATGCAACAGTCCTACACAACCAAAATTCTCTATTGGCATTCATAGGTTCAATTTTACAGAAAATCAGTCTTAAGTAGTTGTTGAACAATTTCGTTGTTGAACGGCCACCAAAATATTATTATTTTTACGCTCGGTTCTGTTACAAACTACGTTACAAAAAATACCTAGTAGGTCTCTCAAAGGCCCAAAAGCATCAGGATTAAAGCAAATAGGCTTCATTAATAACCAGCATTAGAGGCAAGTTGGATCAATCCAAAGTGAATGTAGCCTTGTGGGGTTCCATCAAAGAACAATTTTAGTGGGAATAGTTCTTGCATGTCAATTTTGTCGCACTCCAAGCCTAATTTAAAGCAGGGTCCACCTCCGAACAACCTTATTTTGGTTATCTGCTTCCTACATAGCTCAATGCACAATTTCGATGTTAGCACTTGAGATGGCGCTGTCAAAGAGCCCTGGCACAGCAGCTCACCGTCATCACCAACAACTGCCACTACTGATTCCGCATGACTAACAGCTTTTTCTGTCTAAAAGTTAGAAATTGTTTTATAAAAAAGGATATTATAATACAGGGTTCGTAACTTTGCAACTTATTAGCTTAACCGTTGATGAAATAATAAGCCCTATCACCAAATCAGGAGTTTTTTGCCTTGGTTCACGCTTCCCTTTGCTTCGTAAACTACGAGAATTCTCGAGGATGCCACGGATGAATCTGTACTGCAAAATAAATTAAAAAAACTAATTTAAATAAAGCGTCACTGACCCCATGGAGGCGAACCCCGGTACCTCCACAGTTAGGAGCCTTGCCGATCTTCTTGCGATAGAGCACCACATTTCTTCCTCCGGGCGTATTCGAAATCTTGGTCTTATTCGACTTCGTGTTGAAGCACAGCCGGCAGCGATAAGTCACGCGTTGCACCATTTGTTTAGATAAAATCGATCATCAAAAAAATGAACCAGGTTGGCATTAAAGTAGCTATGAGCTATGCGAGCAGAATAATAAAAGTTTCAAAACAATTGCGCAGCACACGTCTGATATACGACAGCACTTACAATGAAAATGAAAATTTGAATTCAAACTTTTAAATGAATTGGTCCCCGCCTTTTGGAAATTCAAATTCCACCGCGTAACGCACGGGCATGCTCCTTTAAAACTAAAATTCATTTTTTTGAAAAGTGCTTTCCCACATTTTTGTCTTTTCTATTTGTTTTTCTATGGTTAAAATGTTGTCAATGCAAATGCTATACGGTTTTTTTACTCTGTGCCCTCCCAAAAGCCCCTTAAAACATGTGTCTTCGATCGGTCCTTCATGGAGGGGTTTCTTCGGGAGCGCGGGGGACTTGATGGGTTCGAGGATGCAAAAAACATGTATGCATACCAAAGTTTCTTTATGCAGTATTTCCCAGTTATAAAAACTATGTTCAAAATCCATTTTTTAGAAAATATATGAACCCTTTACCTTGGTCCTTCAACGCGAAAAGTCAATTTTTGGTGAAAATTTTTTTGAAACAGGGTTGGCTGCCCTCTAAAACACCATTTCTGCACGTTAAAAGAGCTGAAACATTGAACAAACATGTTTTAGCGTGCTTTGGGAGGGTCCCTTATCAGTGTTGACAATTTGAATCATTGGCAAATGATTCAAATTGAAAAATGGCTATAAATGATTCAAATTAGAAGTTAACTGGGTCTTTTTTCGGTTATTTTCATGCCACCGTTTTTTACTTTTGCTACTTACTTTCTTTCGTTAGTTTCTGGTTATTCCAAATTTAAGCTTTTTGCTTATCATATTCTAACGTGCTGCTTAGGCTTAATTTCTTCAACGCGAGTTTTTTTCAGCCATGAATCCAGATATTGCTGCTAGAGATGATGGCTTGACCTTTTCGGGACGGGACGGGTCAGAATTCAAATTTAAAAATTTCGGGACGGGACACCGACGGACAGATGCCAAAAATTTCGGCGGGATCCTGACGGACGATTCTAGGCTCAACGGACGGACGGAATTGTCCCGTCCCGTCCCGTCCCGTCATCATCTCTAATTGCTGCACAGCAGCAGGTTTCGACACAGCAAAGATAACGATGATACCTAAAATTTTAGAATATGATAAGCAAAAAGCTTAAATTTGGAATAACCAGAAACTAACGAAAGAAAATAAGTAGCAAAAGTAAAAAAAGGTGGCATGAAAATAACCGAAAAAAAAACCCAGTTAACTTTTAATTTGAATCATTTTTGACTTATTTCAAAATGATTCACAGTTATCAGTAATTTAAATGAATCATTTCATATTCAATTTTTCATTTGAATCATTTGCCAACAATTCAAATTGCCAACACTGCCCCGAATAAGAGAGTTTAGCTTTTTTACTTGACTTAAAACTTTTCGGCTCTAGTTAAAGATAATCATGCCTCGGTCTCCTGAGCTGCTTTGTTTTCAAATTTTTTTGAAGTTTTATATTTAGACAGTTTTAATCAAAAAAAAAATTAGTGAAAAATCAGTTTGGGAAATCAATGCACGATTTTGCGAAGACTCGTCATCTCAAAAGAATGCAATTTTAATGCTACTTAAATAACTCTAGATTGACCACATTAAATTTGTGGTGTACAAAAGTGACAAAGAGTACAAGATATATCACACCTTACCCACCCAACACTTGGCTCAATACTACGGAAAAAAGCATGGTACTACTACTGTAGATGCAAGTTTTGGAGATTTGGTCGTTAAAGAAAATGGACCCAAGAAAAAAAAGAAGCTAAGTGAGGATTTTGGGCACTTCTTTAGTCCCCCCCCATACCCGGATTTTTTAAAAAGTGACCAAACCACCCCCAAACTCGTTTTTTTCTGCTCAACAAGATACGAGAAGCATTTCTAAACACTTTCTGAATAAAAAAATTTGAATTTTGTCAAAAAAATTCGCATTTCGCCTCTTACAGAAATATGGTAATTTTAAGGTATTTTAGGGTCATTTTTGGATGGTTTAACACATTTTTCGCTGGAGCGCCAAAAGCAAAAGACTCTCTAACTGCATTTTTGATCAATAATCTTGCTCGGAATTATGTCTAAGGTAAGTGAGTGCGTGCATCTCCAACCCATCAAGCCCCCTGCGCCCCGAAGGGTACATATTCTGTACATAACAGTGTGTACAGAAATTAGGGCGCTACTCCGATATAATATTTAAAAACATGGTCAAAAAAGGTTTTGAAAAGGTGGCCCAGGGGGGGGGGTTATATCAAAGTAGCTTTTTAGGAAGGGAGGTGTGTGTGGTGTCGGTGGTTTATGATAGTATCGTCGAAATTAGAGTTAGGCATGTGTACCGACTTTCTATGTGACGCGACCTATTAGGATTGCTTAAAAGACCATGCTCACGGTGGTCTAGGGTCAAATTTTAATCGTTGATGCATTTTTAACTTAGTTTCTAACAAAACAAGGCCTAGAACTTAATTTTATGTGTAGTTTTGTTAGAAACCAAGTTAAAAAATCCGTACAGAAATCCAACGATTAGGAAAATTTTTTGAATTGGCGGGGACCCACCAGACCACCGCGAGCATGGTCCTTTACATTGATAAAACAATGTTTTAGCACAGTGAAATAGTTTACTTCAGCCTGCGCAAGTTTTTTTGTGTTGTCAACAAAATATGACTCCATAATAAGACATTTAGAGAATCACCGATTTCCAGAAGAATTCGCTGATTTTTCGAGTAACTTATTATGAACCTTAGTCTATTATCAAAAATATTCTTACTTCACATTCCTTGAATATTTGCTTGTCTTCAGAGATGGAAAGCAAATTCAAATTGAGCACAGCCGGATATGAAGCCCTTGGAATTGTAGTGACCGCAGCATCAAAGATTATGTGCTTATCAATAGTTTCTGAGCCTAAAATGTTTATTTTGATGATCGTTAATTAATTATTATTTTACCCTTTGGACAAACACCAGTTGCGCGACAAATATCAGATACATAGAGTCTAATGTCAACCGCGGCTCCACCGACAAACTGCTTTTCTGCCTGCCTGTAGGCATTCACATCAACAACTACTGCTGTGACCCTGTCTTTTCTCATTACAAAGACAGGTGAGCCGGAGTCTGCTGGTGCAATATATTGTTTAGAGTCTCTCCCATCCAGCTGACTCATGTTGCTTTTATAGGAAGTTTTGACAGTCCCCTCGTGCATCGTTCTTGTTTTAGTATCTTTCTGGATTCTGCCGAAGCCAACTATAGTACCCTTTTTGACAGTAAATTCAGGGTGAGGTAGGCAGGCGAAATCTACAAACAAAATAAAATTTTGCGAAAACACTGAATTATGAAATTGAGGCGAGTTTTGCTGATTAGTTAAATTTTGTAAAAAAAATATATTCTGCAAAATATGCCTGTGTCCAGAATGGTGACTGTGCTGCTGGTGTCCAGAATGGTGACTGTGCTGCTGGTGTCCAGAATGGTGACTGTGCTGCTGGTGTCCAGAATGGTGACTGTGCTGCTGGTGTCCGGAATGGTGACTGTGCTGCTGGTGTCCAGAATGGTGACTGTGCTGCTGGTGTCCAGAATGGTGACTGTGCTGCTGGTGTCCAGAATGGTGACTGTGCTGCTGGTGTCAGAATGGTGACTGTGCTGCTGGTGTCCAGAATGGTGACTGTGCTGCTGGTGTCCAGAATGGTGACTGTGCTGCTGGTGTCCAGAATGGTGACTGTGCTGCTGGTGTCCAGAATGGTGACTGTGCTGCTGGTGTCCAGAATGGTGACTGTGCTGCTGGTGTCCAGAATGGTGACTGTGCTGCTGGTGTCCAGAATGGTGACTGTGCTGCTGGTGTCCAGAATGGTGATGCCAATTGCAACCCTATAGACGATCACTGCAATTCGCAGGAGGAAAATCAGATGGAGTTGATATCTATAACTTTTGTTTGGAAGAATTAAAATAGGCTTGCTTTGTATACATTCGTTTTGTATATGATTGTCATACTGTGAAGAAAGTTATTTCGGTTCAAAAAGATGATGTGTTTTTTTAGCTGAATGTTGATTGATACAAAAGTAAAACAAATTTTTTTTACGTTCACAAATACTTTTTGCTAAAAAAGTAGGACAACATTTTTAGATATGTGCATAAGAATATGTGAGAGATAGGTGAAAGAGTGGCTGCACATGCTAGTCCGATAGCGCTGGAAAGCCTGTGACCAGCTATAAACTTTCTAGAGATTAGCTTGTGGTGAAATGTTTATTTTTTTGCTGTGTGGATGTGTGTGGAATTTGGTCGCTTGATGATTGTGTCCTGCCCCCTTTCATTTGGATTTGTTACAGCGACTTTTGCTTTATTGATCGATTTTTAAATTACTAGTTGTTTAGTCTTTTAGTATTTTCGCGAATGGGGGTTGGTAACAATTAAATAATTCGTTGAATGCAATAAAAAACCGAAAATGGGTATACCATTGTTAATAATTGTCGTCAAAGGCTAATGCAATTCATATTGTGTTATCTATAATAATTTTTTAATGCATATTATAGTAAAAAAAATAGCTGTCAATCAGCTTGCCAAATTGTTTCACCTCATTCGTTTTCTTTCGTTCCATTTTGTCTACGTTCTTTCTTGAAGTTCGAGAAAGATAAATTTTAATTAAATCATTTATTTATATATAGGAAAAATAAAGAGTGGATGTTCTGGCACCTTTTATAGTAAATCTGGCATTTTTTGGTTTTTGGTTAATTTATTAAAAAACTTAACGTCTTTTGTTGTGAATCTAGCAGCTCAAGGTGTCATTTTTACCAAAAAAGGATAGATTCATATAAGCAAACAAAACGAACAAAAAGCTGCCGGATTTGCTGTAAAAAGTGCCAAAACCTATATTTATCTAAAACAACTTTGAATTTTCAAGAAAATTCCAATGATTAAAGTGCTCTGCACCCTATTCCTGCTCTCCTTAGTTTCCAACATCTCCACCGACTGGCTTAAAGATCCTTTCATCGGCCCCGGCGGAATTGACAACATCTTTAGCAGACTCAATGCCGAAGAAGTGGAGGTGGTGGAGAGAAAATGTAACTACAGAGATGATGATCATAAACTAACCAATAATATTGGTTAGTTTAATTGAGAAAAAGTTAACAAAAGAGGCCATGTTTACTAAAACATGATTTCGAAGTCGAATTCCACGCTGAACAGGATGGCCGAACAAATTTTTTGAAACAGCTGGGATTTGAGTAGGTGAAAAAGCATCTGAAGATAGGTGATTTTTGCCTATTTTTTAACCACCCGGAATTTGAGCAAATATTGGTGGTATTTGCTCAATTTTTAACGGCCTTCCTGCGCGTGGAGTGTCATTCAGATCGAAATCGCCTTCTTTGAATCGCTTGAACCATCTTTGGGCAGTTCTTTCGTCGACAACGTCCTCCGGATAAACGGCCGAAATATTGCGAGCAGCATCCGCGGCCTTAACACCTTTTTTGAACTCGTAGAGTAGGCAGTGTCGCGTATGCAGCTTTTTATCAACATTGTCTTCCATCTTCTTGAGCCTACAAAAGGAAAGAGATAGCAGATAATCAAAAAGTTTAAAAAGCGTTTTGTAGAGAAAAGCATGAGCTATCGATTGGTACATAATACATATAATGTATTATTTTTCACTTCGGGAGAAATTTGCGTTCGAAAAAAACCGACAGAACTTATGTTACAACCCAATAATGATGGTGAAATTGTTAATAGTCAATGTGTAGATAATGATAATATTTTTGAGGAATAAATAAAATAATTAAATGATGTTTCTTGTATAGCCTCAAAAATTATTAATAATGAAAAAAATTGCGGTCAACTTTGCGCATGAGTTCCGATCTCATCCAAAGTTCACTTATTCGAAAAATTGCATCTATCACCCAAATATCGCACCCACCCTATGGTCCGAAATTAGAGGGTACCTGGATACATAGCTGCACGGAAAAAATTTTCGGCGCCGGCGTTAATTAATTTTTTTTTTATCACTTAATTTAATTTTTTTCACTTAATTTTTTTCGGCGCCGGGTGCCGAAATGATGAATAAGTTTTTCAGAAAGTTTTTTCTGCAAAAATATTTTTTAAGTTTATTAGAAAAAAGGGCGGAAAACAAAATCATGCATCAATCATTTCTTTGTTATACACCAACATGGTTTTGCTTTTTAACAATAATGGTTTTGTTGGACTTTTTCTTTCAGCTGTTAGCATTGAGGTGACACTAAACATTCGTTCTACAGCGGCTGTAGAGCGAAACTCAGCAAAAAATCAATTAATGGAAAGAAAAATTAAGTATGAAAAAAGATCTTTACTGAAAAATTATTAAGCACATTGCTGAAAAAAGAGGCGCCGGCGCCGGCACCGGTTTTTTTTCAAATCGGCGCCGAGCGCCGGCGCCAGCGCCGGCGCCCCTTTTTTCTGAAAAATTTTGGGGCGCACACCGGCGCCGGCGCTGGCGCCGGCGCCCGTGCAACTATGCCTTGATACCCTCTAAAGACCAATAAAGATAAGGTTTGAACATAGTTTTGCTAACTGGAGCCTACCGCATAAAGAAACTCTGGTATGCCTGATTTTTTCATGCATCCAGAGTCACTTTCGAGTGATTTGCGTCTAAAGTATGTTTGTGTACAGCCAAGAATAAAACCAGTTGCTTAAAATAAGTGTAATCGATTGTAAACAACTAAATCAATTATTCACAGTCAGTGTTATCAACTGTAAGGAAAGAAATGTATGGTTTCATTTGTTCAAATAAAAGCAAATGCAATCGCTTGTAATCGATTCAACATAGTGCTAAAGTATAGACTAGCAACATTTTGTAGGAGTTTGATCAATTATTCATATTAACAAAAAAGGGTTATGCTTTTATTTATTTTTAGTCGCTAAAGGTGCTAGAAAAAATACACAGTTAATATATGCAAACGAACTGTTTTCTTGACATTGTCCACTGGCTTGTGATCTTCTGAAAAAGTTGCTAGACTATACTTTAGCACTTTGTTAAGCAGAGTACTTACTTCACTAACAATCAATTTGCTTCTGTTCAAATAAATTAAAATTTTGCTCACAACTGATTGCACTTATTGTGAACAATCGATTCAATTGATTAGAAATTATCACAACCGATTTAATACAGTCAATCTTAATGTTTTTATTGCTCTGTTTAACCGTAAATTTAGGTAGTCATAATGAATGTAAATGTAACATTACTACCTTATCACAATTTTTCACTATAATTTTTTTCTCTATGATTTTTTGTAGAAGAAAGGACATTTTGACAATTTTTGAAGAAAAAATATTGAAAAAAAAAATATTTTTATCCAGTCCTTTTTGCCATTTTTAAGCGAAAAAAGATTTTGACTAAAAATCCAAAAATAAAAAAGATTTGCGGTTTCAAAAAAAGTCCGAGAAAAAAGTCTAAGAGCCGTGTTTTAAAAAAGTAATATTTAAAAACAAGGGACAGCAAATTTGGACCACTCCCAGAAAATTTGGACCACTCCCAGTGGCTGTAAAAAGGTGTGACCCACGGACCCCACCGCCCATCGCACACATACCCCTCCCCCTACCCCGAACCAAATACTATATAGAGATGACGCAAATTTCTGAAGAATGACCGTAAATTTTGAACCAGAATTTTTATTTTTCTGTTGATTTTTAATACTTTTTACATTAATGTATAGCTCAGGATCTGAGCTTTCTAAAGAGTTATCAAAGTTGTTGAAATGCTCAGTGTATTCAGCAAGGAGATCCAACCTATCCTTCAAAGCATGGTTCTGTGTGTCAAAGATGGCTTCTGCGTCCATAAAAAACGGATTTTGGCAGTTGAATGGCTTCAGTCTTGTTTGAGTCAGAGGTGAGTCCGTATTTGCTAGCAGTTGATAATGAATTCCGTCAGTATTATTTGGGGGCTTTACTATTTCACTGCATGGCACATTAGTGAACTCCTTCTGTAATTGGCGTGAGCCCGGTTTGATGAAAAGTGTCACATTTCCAACTTTGACTGGTACTTCTTTATAGCAGATTCCGTTAATCATTTGTGACCAAACAATTTCAGATACAGCTATTTGTGTGCACAGTGAAATTACTAGGTGTCTGCCTGAGAATCTAGCCATCACATCATTTCTGTCAAAAAGAATACGCATGTCGGCGGTGGGATCACTTTGCAATAATGTGATGACTGTCTGAATCTTGACGTTGTGCAATTGGCAAATTTGCGTGAAGATAGAGTCCATTCTCTCTTCATCTTGTTTGTTTTGTTGATGTATTGCCCAATTTCCTCGTACACTTTGGTTGTCATTTACAGGGTCGATCTCTCGCTTTGGTTTGGTGGTGGGATACCGATGTTGCACATCTTTTTCGTCACTGTTGGCCCAGTATGCTGGGTAGCTATCACGGCTTTGATGGTGGTGGTACCAAATTTAGTTGTCTTTGGTATGATTGGGAAGGCACGAGCCGAATCAAATAGTGTTTGTGTTCTACGGCTAATGCTAATAAAGCTAATAACAGCCGTGCAGCGACTTGGCACTGAATCAACAATTTTAATAATTCGATCAATAGGTATCTTCTTCCATTCTTTCTCAAGAGCATTCATTTAATTGGCTTTTTTCTTGAATTTTCCGTAGATGTTCGATCGGATTCAAGTCAGGACTTTGCGATGGCCATGGTAGAACGGCAATATTGTTGTCTTTGAACCACCCGGAAATTGGCTTCTTGGCATTTGGCCTGGTTCCCTATTGAACAGTATTTCCAGTTACTCAACAATTTTTAAACTTTTAAAATTTTTTAGGCTTTAATTATTGCCACCTTTATTTTTGGACAAGCATAAAAATGTTTTCTGGTTACATTTTGTAGCTTTTTTATTTTTTTATAAAGCTGAAAATTGAAGTGAATATTATTTAAAAGCCTTGAATATTAGCTAATATTTAGTAGGCGAAACATTTTTTTCGATTGTTATTTGAAAACTTGTGACGATCACTGTAAAAGTGTCGATTTATAGTCAAAATCAAGGTAAATCTAAGGAAAATGTTTGTTTGGCGCATAAGTAAGAGTTTTTATTTTACTTAAAAAAGTCAAAGTTGAAAACTTAGTACATTTTTCATCAAAGCTGTTATATTTATAACAAAGTGACACGTCGATTTTGTCTTAGAAACACCCAGCACTGAGAAACGAATAGGTTAAACTTGAAAGAAGTAAAAAACCTCTCCTTTGCCTTATTTAAGGCAAAGGAAGGATTCCTATGCGATACGATACATGACAATGACTGGATTAAATTTGGTTTTCTAGCTTTTTTTATTAATAAAATTTAATTTTGTTAACTGTGAAAGACTACGTGAGTCCTACGCTCATGTTGGCTATGCTTAAAATTAGTTTTGTTGCTTTACTAATATTGTTTTTAATTAATTTAAATATAATATTAGGTCACTAAATCTGTATTATTTTATCTTTTCAATTGAGCAAAATTTGTTTTTTGAGATTTGCGAGTAAATTCTCTGAGATCCTGCGTGTGACTAAAAAATGAAGTATATAATGTATAAAATCTTTATATATAATATATATAATTTTCAAAAATTTAGTTTTTAAAAGAATCTTTTGACTGTTTTTTTTTAATTCTCTCTCATTTGTACTCATTCTTTTTACAGTCAACGTTTAATACAATAAGGCTGTTGGGAACGCCGAAAAAGCGTACTCTAGCGAGATCGACTGTATAGATAGAGTTGATTGCATAACGAGAGTTAACTGTATGACGAGAGTTGACTTACCGTATTTCCTCTAATAAGGCCCCATGGGGCCTTATTTTTCAAACCCCCGAAAATCTAAAAAATTTGAGGTCGATCTCGAGATTTTTCGGTGCTCAACCAAAATTGAAGAAGCGGAATCGGTACAGCTCGTGGGAGTTAAGAAAACGCAATAAACATATTTGCAAACTATTTTCTCTGGGCTGAGATATAGGTCCTCAAAGTCGAGGATGGGGCCTTATTAGAGCATGGGGCCTTATTAAAGGAAATACGGTATATCAAAAGTTGACTGTGTAGCGAGAGTTGACTGTACAGTGAAACCTCCATTCAACTTACTCTCCTTGGGACAAGCACCGAGGGCCGTTAAATCAAGGTGGAGTTAAATCGAGGTCTTATTGAACGTTGACAAGCCAATCTATGAGCTAATTAAACGATTTTGATGTATAAAAATATGATCCTATTGTTCATCAACTGGCGTGAAAAAAACGATGTGAGTGATAATGCCCCTACAAAGACTCCTCAAACATTCTTTTCTTTCAACAGTCAACAGAAGCCGCTATTGTTGCCGACAGAGCTGTTAACCCCTCCGGAAGGAACCTCCAGGAGGGGAGGTTTAACCTCCACCTTCCACCTCCGGTCCGGAAGTTTGGAAGTGGAGGGGGAGGTGAAAATTTGTAGGGTATGGAGGGTGGAGGTGGAAGGGGAGGTAAAAATTTTTAGGTATGGAGGGTGGAGGTGGAAGGGGAGGTGATAATTTTCAGGGTACGGAGGGTGGAGGTGGAAGGGGAGGGTGATGAAAAATCACCTCCGGCAACCTCCGGCTGGTACTATCAAAAACAGAACGCCAAACATTTTGTCTCAAAACTAACTCATCCAGTGATGAGTTAGAGTCTTTCGCCATCTGTTTCGCTGACCAAATTTGTATACTTTTTTCTCATCCCTTTCATTTTTCGCATACCTCTCCGCTATCCATCTCATCTATCTAAACGACAAATACTTTTAGAAGCCATGGAAACCAATCTTACTCCAAACAATAACTTCGCAGTCGTGGCAGATGATGTTCTCGGTGAGGCGCACCATAGGGTGGACAATAGTTTTGAAGAGGTACGCCGTACTCCGAATTCGGCAAACGAAGATCTCGAGAAGACGAGCTATAGGGCGCACCACACTCCAGAGATAGAAGTGATGACGAAGAATCATTTCAATTCTAAGTTTGTTTCTCTCTGATATTTGTGTTTGTTTGCTTGAATAAATTGCAATATCCAATAATGTGATTTAGTGCGAATGTTTAGGGAGGTGAAATGGAGGTTTATAAACCTCCCCTCCTGGAGGGTGGAGGTGGAAAGGGAAGTGAAAATTTTTTTGGGTATGGAGGGTGGAGGTGGAAGGGGAAGTGAAAATTTTTTGGGCTTGGAGGGTGGAGGTGGAAGGGGAAGTGAAAATTTTGGGCATGGAGGTGGAGGTGGAAGGAGGGGAAAAAATTTTGGGGTGGAGGTTCGGAGGGGGAAGTGGAGGTTGGTTTTAGGCGGTTAACAGCTCTGGTTGCCGAAAACAAAAGAGTTGCAGATATCTCCAACAAGATTAAGAAAACATTGAAAATTTTAAACAACTAAAGAAATGGATTGACGATGAAGACAAAAAGGCTTTAGTCTCTCTGACAATTGACAGTACACATTATGATAGCAAAAAAGCGTACTTAGATCAACGAAATAATGTTATTATTAATTGTGAAAAAGTGTTGAATCAAATAAAAAGTGCAGAACTCACTCTAAGTAATGTGAATAGTGATGATATGGCAGCAAGACAACAAGGTATGAAGAACAAAAAGATATTTTGAATGAGTTACAGAAAAAGTATACTAATGTCATCCCGCCACAGACAGCCGAAGAGCCAAATAAAATGCCGGAAAATTCAAACAGTACTTCGGAAAAATAAGCCTGTAATTGATTAGGCTAAACCTGAGTAAAGGAAGACTGAAATAAATGAGCCTGAGTCTATAATAAAAATCCTAAGCCTGGAAAAAAGTCAAGAAAAGAAGATTCTAAGCGTAAAACAAAAGAGTCGAAAACTGAGAAGCATCAGCGTAAGACAGAAAAGAAAAAAGCATCAACAAGAGGTAGAACAAAAGCCTGCAAATTCTTCACTTAATTAAAATGAAAAAGCAGAAAGCATAGAAGTTAAAGTACAGTAGATCCTCGATATAACACCACCCCGATAAAACGCCACCTTCGATATACAGCCGCCATTGAAATGATTTGTCTGGTTTACCTTAATTAAGGCAAAGCAGACACCCGATATAACGCCACCTCGATTAAACGTCACCCTCGATATAACCCCACATAGTGATTTTCCGGTAACTTCATATATCAAATATCGTTTACATTATCATTTGCATGTGCTGGAGACCTAAAAAGCATGGCATCTATGTGTGTTGATGTGCTTTCTTGGTTGGTGTAAATCGTGTCACTTACCGTGATTCTCTATTAAAGGCCCCGAAGTTTTTATTTTTCAACCATAAAAAAGCCGGAAAAAGTTGCGTCGATTTTGAAATTTTTGGGTGCTCAACCAAAGTGAATTAGGTAAATTCGTTCTAACTGAGAAAACTCAAAAAACAAATTTGCAAAATTATTTTTCTGGGCTGAGATATCAGAGATATTAGAGAGTGGGCCTTTAATAAAGATTATACTGTATCTAGTCATTCAAGTCATTTAACATGACTTTATGCTGTCATGAAGTTGTTAACCATATGAAGCGCCTCTCAACAACCTTTTTATTATTTTTTAACTTTCGACTAATAAATTTTTTCAACTAATACCTGTCTCATGGGGTTTTCTGACTCAGAAAAAACACATAATCATCTTGAGTCATACTTTGCATCACGTTAACTGTAGAATTTTTTGTATATTACAAGAATAATTCCACTGTTATTAACGTACAGTTTTTCACAGGGCCGGATATGTGACATATTGTATGACTGAAATAGCTAGAAAGGTGACAAAATTTACGACAAAAAAGCATATTCGTCAAATATGATTTGCTTATTTGAAATATTATAAATGTTTTGATAAAATTTTGGTTCGGTTTATGTATTTTTTACTAGATAGATATAGATATAATGCCACCTTGTCGAACTTTGCATAAAGTCGACTCGATATAACAACACCCCGATTTAACACCACCCTCGATATAACGCCGCCTGGGGCCGGTCCCAAGAGGGTCGACTGTAGTTCAATCACCAACAACATCAATTTCACCAATTCAAACT
>JAMRYI010000572.1:0-107554 GCA_029231635.1 Ditylenchus weischeri
AACAGTCGACTCTCTATATAACATAACTCTACATAACATAAAACTCCTTATAACATAATACTGGAAACGATTTGGTTGGTCGCCCTAAATTAAGCCAAATCGACTCTCTATATAACATAATTCTACATAACATAAAACTCCTTATAACATAAGTTTTCTCGACCCCAGCCCATAGATTGCCTCTCTATATAACATAATCTCCTAAAATGTCGAATAAATCGAACGTTGAATTTGTTTTGTTTTGAGAAGAAATTTATGCATTGTTTTGGTGACCACAATTCATAATATTTCAATTACTTTTGTTTGATGCTGTTGTGTAACTTGTTTTGTTCCAGCATCGATATGAACACTTCAAGCAAGAAGCGTCGCGTCATTTCTCTGAATGTGAAGAAGCAAATCGTCGACGCTTCGACGAATTCAAATCTGCCCGAACTCAGCAAGCAATTTGCGCTGCCGGTGCCAACAGTTCAGTCAATTCTAAAGAACAAAGCGGCCATTCTCAGCGCAGTTGAAAAGGGCGGAGATGCAAAACGTGCGCGTCTTAAGCTGGTCAAGAGCGAGGATTTGGAAGAAGCTCTTCTGCTGTGGTTCAAGGACGCCAGAAGCAAAATGAGCAAATGTCGGGCGACATCCTCAAGGTATGTTTTGGGTTCTTTTTTTTAAGCACGGTTTTCTTGTTTGAGACAAAAGCGATGGACTTGGCTAAGGTTCTCGGCGTCGTTGACTTCAAGGCAAGCGAAGGTTGGCTAAGCAAGTTCAAGCAAAGGCACTCGATCTTTTCAAAAGGAATCAAGGAGAAGCGGCAGAAATCGACTTGGAGGCACTCGGCAATTGGCAGCAAGAAGTCCTGCGCGAAGCAATCTCACACTTCTCGGCCGACGACGTCTTCAACGCAGATGAAACAGGTCTCTTCTGGCAGCTACTGCCTAACAAAACATTGGCATTTAAGGGTGGGTTTTGAGAATTTGTTGATTTACTGGTGAACATTGCGTTTTCAGGAGAGCGGTGCACGTCGGGAAAGAAAAGCAAAGAGCGCATCACAGTCCTTGTTGGGAGCAACATGAGCGGAACAGAGAAACTGCCCTTCTGGTGATCGGCAAGTCAGCAAAGCCTCGTGCGTTCAAGAACAAGGAAGTTCCGCTCGACTACAAGGCCAATTGCAAAGCGTGGATGACTGGTAATATTGCTTTGTGCTTTGCATGGTTGAGGATTTAAGGATTTTCAGCAGATTTGTTCGAGGAGGCTAAAGCAATGGGATCGAAAACTGAAGCGTGAAGGAAGGCAGGTTCTGCTCTTTTAGACAACTTTTCCGGCCATTCGAAGATCCAGCTGGAACAAATCACGATCAAGTTCCTGCCACCCAATACGACTGCCGCATCACAGGTTCATTTTGGACGATTTACAGTGGATAAACATTCTTTTTTAGCCGATGGATCAGGGGATCATTCAGAACTTGAAGGTCCACTATCGTCGCTTTCTCCTACGTGAAAGGATCGCTGCTTTCGATGCGAAGGCCGAATTCAAGATGGACCTTTTCAAAGCTGTTCAGTTCCTGCGAAGATCTTGGTCAGATGTCAAGCAGGAAACGCTACAATTGCTTCAGGAAGGCCGGATTTGTAAAAAACGTGGAGGTTGGTTTTCATTCACTAGAGATAAACATAATTATTGGATTTAGGCTGCGGAACCAACACTCGAAGACCGAATCGATGCGGAAGTCCAACCTATGGGAGAAGAGCAAATTATGGGAGAAGAGCAAATTTGTGGTCCAATCAACGAGCTAAACACTTTGTGGGCCGAAATGGAAGCAATGAAGCTTGTGGAAGGAGATCTAGACGACTATTTGGCGGTGGACGATCAGCTGGCGACCGGTGGAACACGCACTCTGGCAGAAATTGTGGCGGACGTTTCAAAAGCAAATGCGGAAGAGCCGGAAGCGAGAAGGTAATGCTTGATTATTTCGCTTTTATTGGTTTTCGTTTCAGTGACACTGAAGTGATGGAAGTCGAAGAAGAGTCAGTGCCACCAGTTACCAGAGGAGAAGCAACCGCTGCACTCAAGATCTTACAGCGATACGTGGATGAGAACACCAGGATTTAGCCATACTCCATCTTACCGACCTACTCGACGATTTCCTAGCTCAAGAACGCTTGAAGAAAATGAAACAAAAACCTCTTAGATTATTTTACTGTTAACCACTGATCGTTTGTTTGAATATTGAATGTTATTGTTGGTTAATAAAGCTATTTTGTGAGAAACTCTATATAACATAATTGTTGAAGAGTTTTAGAATGAAAAACTCTACTTAACATAAAACTCTATATAACATAACCTCTACATAACATAACTTTTTGGCCGGTCCCTTGAGTTATGTTATATAGAGAGTAGACTGTATATAAAAAAAATAATTTTTTCAGAAAAAAACACCTTTTTAAATTTGACAGAGTAAATTCTTATTTTGACGGGATTTTAAACTTTTTGGTAGGTGATTTCAACCACAGCCGTTTTCATTTTGTTCTGATTGTCAAAATCTCAACAATCTGCTGTTAGAAGAGCCGTGATCTGCGCTTTCTTTTAAATTTTAAATCGAATCGATAAATACGAAAATTAGCGAGATCTACCCTTTTGAAGTTGAATGGGCGAAAATGGTTCAGAGAGGCAGCTGACACCCCAAATATTGTTAAGACGCATGGTCTTTTCCATGTTAAAGATATTCTACCACCTTTCTCCTGAAACTGGAGGCAAGACTTGGGCTAAACCGCTGCCCCTTTATTGCAAAAAAGTCAAGATATAAAAGAGGTGCACAGCCCACAGTCAGTGCACAGCCCACAGTCAGTGCACAGCCCGCAGTCAGTGCACAGCCCGCAGTCAGTGCACAGCCCGCAGTCAGTGCACAGCCTTTAGAGTCAGTGCACAGCCCGCAGTCAGTGCACAGCCCACAGTCTGTGACACATCTCCACAGTCAGTGCACATCCTACAGTCAGTGCACAGCCCACAGTCAGTGCACAGCCAAGCAGTCAGTGCACAGCCCACAGTCAGCACAGTTTACAGTCAGTGCACAGCCCACAGTCAGTGCACAGCCCACAGTCAGTGCACAGCCCACAGTCAGTGCACAGCCCACAGTCAGTGCACAGCCCGCAGTCAGTGCACAGCCCACAGTCAGTGCACAGCCACAGTCAGTGCACAGCTTACAGTCAGCACGCACAGCCCACAGCTCGTGCACAGCTTTACAGTCAGTGCACATCCCACAGTCAGTGCACAGCTTCATAGTCAGTGCACAGCCCGCAGTCAGTGCACAGCCTACAGTCAGTGCACAGCCCACAGCCGTGCACAGCCTGCAGTCAGTGCACAGCCCACATCAGTGCACAGCCCACAGTCAGTGCACAGCCCACAGTCAGTGCACAGCCTGCAGTCAGTGCACAGCCCACAGTCAGTGCACAGCCTGTAGTCAGCACAGCCTGCAGTCAGTGCACAGCCCATACAGTCAGTGCACAGCCCGCAGTCAGTGCACAGCCTGCAGTCAGTGCACAGCCCACAGTCAGTGCACAGCCTGGGGTCGCACAGCCCGCAGTCATTGCACAGCCCACAGTCAGTGCAAAGCCCGCAGTCAGTGCACAGCCCATTAAAGTCAGTGCACAGCCTGCAGTCAGTGCACAGCTCCAAAGTCAGTGCACAGCCTGCTGTCAGTGCAGGCACAGCCCGCAGTCAGTGCACAGCCCCAAAGTCAGTGCACAGCCTAGCAGTCAGTGCACAGCTCACAGTCAGTGCACAGCCCACAGTCAGTGCACAGCTCCACAGTCAGCACAGCCCGCAGTCAGTGCACAGCCCGCAGTCAGCACAGCCCACAGTCAGTGCATAGCCCACAGTCAGTGCACAGCTCCACAGTCAGTGCACAGCCCACAGTCAGTGCACAGCCCGCAGTCAGTGCACAGCCCGCAGTCAGTGCACAGCCCACAGTCAGTGCACAGCCCACAGTCAGTGCACAGCCCGCAGTCAGTGCACAGCCCATTAGTCAGTGCACAGCCCGCAGTCAGTGCACAGCCTGGCAGTCAGTGCACAGCCCACAGTCAGTGCATTGTTTCACAGTCAGTGCACAGCCCACAGTCAGTGCACAGCCCACAGTCAGTGCACAGCCCACAGTCAGTGCACAGCCCACAGTCAGTGCACAGCCCACAGTCAGTGCACAGCCCACAGTCAGTGCACAGCCCACAGTCAGTGCACAGCCCACAGTCAGTGCACAGCCCGCAGTCAGTGCACAGCCCACAGTCAGTGCACAGCCCACAGTCAGTGCACAGCCCGCAGTCAGTGCACAGCCCACAGTCAGTGCACAGCCCACAGTCAGTGCACAGCCCACAGTCAGTGCACAGCCCGCAGTCAGTGCACAGCCCACAGTCAGTGCACAGCCCATTAGTCAGTGCATTGGCCTGCAGTCAGTGCACAGCCCACAGTCAGTGCACAGCCCGCAGTCAGTGCACAGCCCACAGTCTGTGAGACATAAATAACTGGTGTAAAAAAAGTTCCCGGTGGGTTTTTAGGCTAATGTTTAATAAAAAATTTTATTTCAAAAAAATATTCCAAACATATGGTTTTGTAGCTCTTTCCTTCCTCTACCTAATGATATATAAAGTTTTTATTTTACTCAATAAAATGGCCTCTGTAAAACCCTAAAAACCTACCGGGAACTTTTTTTACACCAGTTATTTTCATTTGCATCTTCATTTTCTCCCAATTCTCCCGACCTCAAGGTCATGGACTACTTTGCCTGGCTTCACCTCCAGTCAAAGGCCTGCTCTAGGCCCCACAAACCCATCCCGGCACTGAAGGCATCATTGATCAGAGAGTGGGAAATGATCCAAAAATAAAACCCAAGAAATGATCCAAAATGTCATTGACGTTTTCCCGAAAAGACTCCGGAAATGCATTGAGGCGCAGGGAGGCCATTTTATTGAGTAAAATTAAAACTTTATATATCATTGGGTAGAGGAAGGAGATACAAACCATATGCTCGGAATATTTTTGAAATAAAATCTGTTATTAAACTTTAGCTAAAAACCCACCGGACTTCCACCAACCCCTAAAAGGTTCATAACAGCTCCCCTTATTGCGTCCTAACGGGCGCTGTCCTACCTAAGCCTGGAAGATAACCCAAGTTTATGGGAGTTTACGAGTTTGTACGCTATAACTATAATCTCAGACAATGAACATACTCGAATGCTCGCCCTCAAATGACTTGTTGCCATTCAGACCCTCTAGCAGTTGATCCAAGTGGGCACTGTTCTCAAGGCCAAAATTGTTGGGTCCTTTGTAAACTTGAACCAGGTATTGGGTGAGCTAATAAAAATAGTCAAAATACAAAAAAATCTCGGCCCAAACCAACTCACATTGACGAGGAAGCCAAAACGCTCGGTCTCGCAACCGATTTGCTGAAGCATGAGTTGAGAAATGGATTTGATGTCTTCAGCTTCACAATCTATTCACCAAGTAGACTATTTCTTCTAGCAGCATATTTTTAAAATATGCTTGCGGTATTTTATTCTTGGTGAGTATCTCTGTTAGGTTGGGCTGCAAAGAAGCAGGACGAATGTAGCCTGGTTCTTTGTTTAGCGAGATGAAGTGCTTGATCATGGGCTTGCAGATACTAAAAACCATCGTTAAATTATAGCAATACTTTTTTAAATTGAAATTTCTGGAATTCATAAATATTACTCAAATCGTCAAGCGTCCATCTGACTGATCCCGATTTTTGTCGTAAATAAAGTGAAAATTTTCATATGGTTTTAAATTTGGTTATTATAGAATCACCCCCCTCCTCCTCTCCTCCCCTCCAATTTTTGCCTTGGTCCCCCATCGAAGCCATTTTTGCCTTGGTCCCCATCCCCCTTCGGGGGCGCAGGGGGCTTGAGAGTTAGAGATGCGCGCACTAACTTACCTTAGACATGATTCCGAGAAAGACTCTTGATCATAAAAGACATATAGAGTCTCTTTTTTGCCACGGCCCAGTTGAAAAACATGGTAAGACAGGCAAGGAAATTTTTTTGTTATTCAAGAAAAACAGGTTCTATATAAGGGTTGTGACGCATGAAAACAATCATTAAAAATGCTTTTATACGTTTTTCTATAATAAGTGGTCCCTATTTATTCCCTTCCCCTCCCAATACAGCCCTTATTCTTTTTAAAAATGTTTTTGCGCCAATTTAAAAAACATTTTTTCCTGACATTTTTTACATATTTTTGCCTTGGGGGACCAAGGCAATTTTTCACAGATTAGCGGGCAGATTTAAATATTACCCTTTAAATTAACTAGTTTTTTTTCCCACCATGTTTTCAGTTTCGAGTGACTGGCCAAAGCCGCGATTTCAGTTAATCCACCACAAACAAAAAAATAATTACTTCAATATATTTTTGGCCGTGTTGAGCCAATGAACAGAAATTTGAGTGACTTCATTGATAGCAACGTAAAGTTTGCAAAGAGCTTGAGCGGCTTTGTTTTCCGTCGGAGAATTGATCTCTTAGTTTGTCAGCTCTGAATCAGTGTGGGATTAATTAGGTGTGATTGAGAATTTGAATTTACATTTGGATCACGGGATCGAAGATGGGAAGCAGTTGCTCTTGCTTGAAGGACTCCCAGTCACTGTCCAGTTGTGCTTTGCTTTGGCCTCGAATGTAGAATTTCACCTGTAGGATTGTTACACAATTAACTAGATTTTTTGGGGCACTTTTATAGTTCTTCGGCAGGACGCAGGGGATGTTATAGTTAGAAATGGCCAGAAACATCCTTAGACAGTTTTAGCACCTGAAACGTGCTTATAACACGTTTCTTTAGGGCGCGGAAGGATATTTAAGACCAGTTTTTTTTTCGTTTTTCGAACCATATACCTATAAGAGCCTAACCTATATAAGAGTATTAAAACTGTTTTATCACTGTTTTCATAAAAGTGGTCCCTATTTGCATTTCAATCAAGACAGCCCTTATTCTGGAATTATGTCTAAGGTAAGTGAGTGCGTGCATCTCTAACCGGGCTTGGTGGCTTGGGGTGAGATGCGCCAGATTACCTACCTTTTTAGACACAAATCACTCTGACAGTGACTCTGGATGCATGGCCAAAGGCGCGGTTTGAGATAATCCACCACATACCTTAGACACAATCACTCAATAGTGACCGTGGATGCCAATGAACAGAAATTTGGAGACTGAGATGCCCACACCCAAAGACCTTAGACGGCAAATCACTCGAAATTGACTCTGGATGCATAAAATCAAACATGCATACCAGAGTTTGATTGAGAATTTAGGACCCACTTAATCAAAATCTATGTTCAAATTGCATCTTTTGGGGACTTAGCCATTGTCAGTTGTGCTTTTTTGGTTAAATGTAGAATTTCACAGGTACATAAGTGCCAATACGATAACTGGGAATATCCGTCCGCGCTAAAAACCTAGGTGCTAAAACTTTGAAAAAGATGTTTCTGGCCATTTCTGAGCTATGACATATACTGCAGTTTAGCCGTACCCCCCAAACTCGGATTTCTTGAAAAGTGACCAAAAATCACCCCCGAGCTCATTTTTTTGCTCAACACGATAAAAGAAGCATTTCTAAACACTTTCTGAATAAAAAAAATTATATTTGTAAAAATTTTTCGACTCACACATTCAATGAAAAATGGCCTTTTTCTGGTATTTTATGGTCATTTTTATGGGTATTTATCACATTTTTCTTGCTGGAACTTGGCAAAAAGGCCTCTAAATGCATTTTCAACCAAGAGTCTTGCTCGGAATTATGTCTAAGGTAAGTTTATCGTGTTGAGCAAAAAAATGAGCTCAGGGGTGATTTTTGGTCACTTTCAAGAAATCCGAGTATGGGGGAACTATAAAAGTGCCTTTTTGGCGCTAGTATAGACTTAGGCTTAGGTTTTTCTTTTACCCATTTTTTCCTTGGTCCCCCTGTTGTTGTTTTTTGCGATAGGGCAGGTTTTAGACAATCCGAAACAATAACAGGGAAGCAGGGCAAAAACAACAGGGGGACCAAGGCAAAAATGGGACCGGATTCTCCGGTAGCACCTTATAATGTGTTATATAGTCTTTAGTCTCGTACTCAAAATTTTTCTTTCTGTCCGGAAAATCCCTCGCAGCTACACTAAGTAAATCGACTATGGGCTACACGATAAAACTTTCAGAAATGCCGTGAGTGAGTTGACAGTTCGCGCGGGTCCCAGACTTATGAAAAGTGTCGCACCTGTTCCAAATCGCAAGCTCTCTTGTTCAGCAGACTAATATAGCGTTTGGATCGACGTATAGGCGTTTTGCACAGAGGACAGTTGATTTGGACCAATTCCATGGTTTCAGTCTGTCCATCGTCGGATGCTTCAGTAGTTGTGAACTTGGATTTGATCCAGTCATCCACTGCCTTCAAATATTTTGCGGTTTTATTAATCTTTTGTTGGAAATTTTGATTTTACCGAGATTTCAAGAATGTGACCACAATCTGACAACTGGATGAATTTAGCATCTGGCTCATCTTCTCTGCCAAATAAGATCTCCCGAAGTTGGGCATACTCTTCTGGTTGACATATTTTGCAAATGTTTGGACAGTCTTCTCCGCAGACACCGATGCAGAAATGCTGGGCATTTGACTGTTCTTCTGTTAAATTAGGGATTTAGTGAGATTACAATGTACAGTCGACCCTCGATACAACGAACCCCTGAAAAGTTCGTTCTTGCCGGTCCGACACTTTTTTAGCCCGATTTTTGAAGTCTTTGGAAAGTGGTCTTTGGCTGGTTTGGTCCAAAACATCGCAAGGATTCCGATTTTACCAATCGATTCTGAAAATGGCAATAATTTTGCCAAAAAGACCCGTGCCTCTCGATATAACGGACACCTTTTTTGAAAATAAGTGGCCGTTATATCGAGAGGTGCCGGTGTTTTCGGCAAAACTATTACGATTTTTAGAAACGATTGGCAAAATCAGAATCCTTGCGATGTTTCGGACTAGACCAGCCAAAGACAACTGGCAAAAGCCTTCAAAAATCGGGCTAAAAAAGTGTCGGAGCCTAGGCAGGAACGAACTTTTTGGGGGTTCGTTATATCGAGAGTCGACTGTATAGGCATTATGGCGGATAATAAGAGCTCTGCGATTTTTTTAAACTTCAAGTGGTCTGAAACTTCTGTTTTCATTTACTGTTTGAGCTGTGTAAAAAGTGCCTGTTAGATTTTTAAAATCCCTCACAGGCACTTTTTGTAGGCCTTAAACAGTAAATGAAAACAGGAATTTCAGACCACTTGAAGTTAGGGTGGCGGATGATTAGAACATTTACGGTACTCGGAAACAGAATCCTCGCTTTTTTCCTAAACCTATTCAGCTAATGCGGTTTTTTTAGTTTTTATTTGCTTATGTAGCTTCTGACATCACATACAGGGTGATTCAAGAATTTTGGCCACTTTTCAGAGACCATATCTTTTTTGTGACCTGTTTTTCCAAATTCTGTAAACGCCAATCGACTCAGTTTTTGATGGCAATTTTTTTGGTATGTAAAGTCAAAACACGATTTTTGCTTGGCCCTCCCTGTGGTTTAGGCCTTACCTGTCCAGAGGCCATCTACAGACCAGGACCTAAACCACAGTTTTTCACATTATTACCAAAAAAAATTTGCCATGGAAACTGAGTCGATTGGCGTTTACAGAATTTCTAAAAATGGGTCGCTAAAAAAGTTATGGCTTCTCAAAAGTGGCCAAAATTCTTGAGCTATTGCCTAAGTAAATATTGCTTCAAAAATTTTGATAAAATTTTAAGAATCTGCCCAAAAATCCTAACTCGAATTCGAGTGTGGATGCTTGGGCGGATTCTTTTTAACACAATTTTTAACAACATTCGTTCTATCAATAGCTCATCTAATAGCCCTGAATCTGAGCTACAAGATGGCACCAACAGAATAATTTTTGAAAAATTCAAAAACAAGTTATGGCCATTTACGTGTGACAAATCTAATTTAGCATCCGCAAACAGCCTCCTTTTTTTCTGCAGCTCCGCCTATTTTATTTTTCTGCGAAAAACTGTTTTACAGCAAGTAAAAAATAACCGGCCATTTAGCTGGGTATTTAGCCGCTAAATAACCGGCCATTTAGCTGGGTATTTAGCCGCTAAATAACCGGCCATTTAGCTGGGTATTTAGCCGCTAAATAACCGGCCATTTAGCTGGGTATTTAGCCGCTAAATAACCG
This sequence comes from Ditylenchus weischeri, assembly GCA_029231635.1. NCBI lineage: Eukaryota > Metazoa > Nematoda > Chromadorea > Rhabditida > Anguinidae > Ditylenchus > Ditylenchus weischeri. The sequence goes on from JAMRYI010000572.1 coordinate 10,215, forward strand.
GCCATTTAGCTGGGTATTTAGCCGCTAAATAACCGGCCATTTAGCTGGGTATTTAGCCGCTAAATAACCGGCCATTTAGCTGGGTATTTAGCCGCTAAATAGCCGAAAATAGCCGTCCAATATAATAGCCGCTATTTTCAAAATGTAAATTTTGAATTGGCGCCCGTTATGTTTCACTCGCAAGGTCCAGAGAATTACCCACCCCTAGTCATTTTACGAAGTGTTTATGTTCGATTGATTGGTGTTGTTTATGCGAAATAAAGCTTGGTTGCATTGAAAAATTTGGAAATTTGGATTTCTGATTTGAAAATTGACCAAATTGTACTTTTTTGATTAAATGTACTTTTTCAAAAATTTGAGTTACGTACCCTGATTTAGACCTAAATGCTCATGCCTGTACGAAACAGGCCTGCAACCGACTTTCTCCAAAAAATAAGCACCCAGATTTCAGAAACAAATTTTCAGCATCATATCCAGGTTTAGATCCTCGAAAAATCCAGATTTTACATTAGGGCTAAGCACTATAACGACATTCCGAAAGGTCCAATAGCCAGCTGAGTCCGACGATTTCACCTCGACTTTAATTATTTTGCCCGCTCCCAACTAAATCCGAGACGGTCTGAGCCGAAAATTTTTTCACCCTTTTAAGCCGGACCGATTTTTTTGCCAAAAGCACAGCCTATGCAGATGCCTGATCGTTATGTACACAATAAACTACCTTGCTCATCGTCATCCTCGTCCATACAGCCCTTAGTCTCCTTTTTATTCACATTCAATTTAGGGGAGCATGGAAGCAATTTCCGACAAGGCTGGTTGCACGGCTCTACGCTACAAGGTCTCCAGCAAAATTCAGTGCATTGTCTGTGTTCACACCTGTTCAAACAAGGCTCAGCACAAGAAGGACAAGGATCTCCACATTTTCTCCCGACGTCTTTGCCATTTTTATTCTTCTTTGCTTGGCGAGGTTTCTTTTGTTGACTGTGTCCCGGAATGGCCACTTTACTACATTGGCTGTGGGCACACGCTGTTTGGCAGATTTGGTCGCAGGGAGGACACACTTTGGAACACTTGGATCCACACTCATGACCACATACCAAGATGCGCTTGCAGTCTTCTTTGCATTGGACGTGAATTCGACCTGAATAAAATATTTTTAAGTTCAGAAAATAATTCAAGGACTAGAGGATTCGGTTATGGGTATATATTCCGCCGGCAGATAGTCCGCCACATGCATGACTTATGTCTCAGGTCTGTGCGCATCTTAACCCCCTATCTTGCTTGAAACGATGTCCTGACTTCATTAGTGAAGATTAAAATTGGGTTTTCATATTGTACCCAAGCTGTCTAGCTGGACGTCCACATGGAAGAGGCAGGACTATCTCAGTTTCTAAGGTGTTCGTAATTTTCAAACCAGACTTTGCATAAAGTCAAACCAGGTTCTACCAAAATTGTGATTTTACTCAGCCCAACCCCAATACTTGGATTAGGCACCTCCTGGTCAGGTGGATATCCACCTGACCAGGAGGTGCATTAAAAATTCAAGGGAAGTTTTTGGCTACTCTTCATGGTGTTGTGCTAATTAAAATTGCTGTGAAATGCATGTTGCAGGATATACGTTGGCGGAATTGCGAAAGGTCCTCCGCCATTAAAAGAGCTTTCGAATGAGTATAAACATGCAAATAAAAATATTACACTAAAAAAAGTTTTCCTTTGTGACCAAACATGTACTCAAATGCGTTACCGATCCCCCCACCCATCCCAAATACTATGTAGATGGGAGGTTTATTGTTTTGTACGGAATCAAAAATAAATTGCTGGTCGCCGCCTTTTTAGCCGTGTCGCCGGATCCACGTTAAGCATGTTTGATTTGATTTGCTTATAAAACTGCTTTAAAAATTGAAAACTCGCAGACAAAGTTCGAATTCCACTCGAGACAACAAATATTCAAACATTGAATTTTTCAAGTTTTTTTTTTAAAAACCAAATGTTTTTTGTCTTGAGTGGAATTGAAATTAGACATTGAGTTATTTAATTTACGAGCAGTTTTGTAGGCAAATCAATTTTGCTAAACATGAATCCGGTGTCAAATAGAAGGGATTAACTGGCAACGAAAATCCTTTCCACTAATTTAAGTCATTTTTCCAAAATCCTCCATTTATGGAAACACCATTTAATTTGAAGAATCTATAAATTTACCTCCGAAAAGGACCCAAATGTGCAACATCAAAAAATTGTTTATTTCTTGCTAACCCTAAGATTTACTAAATGGACTTTTTTGGGGGGTACTCCTTCGGAATGCTCATCCCCTACTTTTTTCGAAAATTTTTTTGAATTTTGTTTATTTAAAAAACCACAAATCTAAAACCAGGGGATTGATCAAAAAAAAAGTAGCCATCCCGGGGACATGAATTTGAGGGTAATTTTACCAATCTTTCGGAGCTCAAAATAATTTTTTCGGTCTCCTCTCAATTTCCTGGTTTTAAATTTGTGGTTTTTTAAATAACAAACGAAAAAAGTAGGGGATGAGCATTCCGAAGGAGTTCCTTATTGGGGTACTTTCACCCAACCCGTTACACTAATAAACGGCTAGAAGGAATTTGGCAAAAACGATATTTTTGCCGAAACGGAATTTGCCAAGCGGGGCTTTTGTCTAAAATAAATAGCGTAAAAATTGAGCCTCTAGTAAATTTTTTAGATAAAACCTACTGCAAATTTCGTTTTTGTCAAGTTTGCCGGTAGCTGAAAAAAAAACCCACCATTTCGGCACTGTGCACACGTCCCCATACACAAATGTCCACAATCAGACAGCTCTGTTCTGCATGGTTTAGGACATGGAGTACTTTTGACATCCATGGAGCACACAGTTTCTACCAAATGATTGCAGGTGGGCCATTTTTTCTCCACTATAGTTACACATTTGAAGCTAGATGCAGGTGTGCCACAGGCCATTTGAGCGGTGTGTCCACAGCCAGGCAACACACGGGTGACTGGGAAGGAGCATTTCTGAGTGGAGCAGTCCTGGCCACACTTCAATTTGCAGGGATGACCACAAGACAGTACTTTTTGACAGGCTTCAACACAAAAGACAGACTCTACGGGTAGGTGGCATTTGTCTTTTGTGAAGTGTCCACACGGCAGCGCTTTGTCCACTAGAACTAGGCAGTCTCCACAGTCCTAAAAATTAATTATTGTTAGTGGTAGAACAGGACATTTTAGATCTGAAAACTGACTTCGAATACAGTCAAACCTCGGTTATCCGGCACCCCTTTTTGCAAATCAGGTGCCGGATAACCGAGCTCCGCGCGTCTTTATGGCGAAATTTAAAGATTTTGAAAAACGACTGGCAAAATCAGAATCCTTGCGATATTTCGGAATTAGACTGGCGAATCAGATTTGGCAAAATACTTCGAAAATTGAGCTGAAAAAAGTGTCGGACCCAAGGCGGGAACGAACTTTTGGGGGTGCCGGATAAACCAGGTTTGACTGTAGGAGTTTTAAGCAAAATTGAAATACAGTCAAACCTCGATATAGTGGCCGCCCCCTCAAGTTCGTTCCCACCTTGGGTCCGACACTTTTTCACCCTGATTTTCGAAGTTTTTTACCACTTCTGTTTTGACAGTCTGGTCCCAAATATCGTGAAGATTCCGATTTTCCCAGTCGTTTTTCCAAAACTGAATAATTTTTCCATTTGAAAATGAAAACCTCGATTTAGTGGCCCTTTAATTTTTAAATAGGGCGGAAAAGTGTCGGACCCAAGGCGGGTGGGGGCCACTATATCGAGGTTTGACTGTATGTTAGGGTCAATATTTTAGTAATTGAAGCAGCCAATCTCATAATTTTTTTCAGTCTATTACAAAAAAATTGCAAGGATCCTAATTCTGTAAAGGACCACATTTTGCCACTAAGACACGCGGTTGCCGATAACCCGGTAACCTTTTTTGATAATAGGTAGCCGGTTTGTTGAAATATTAGAGTTCGAGACGCTAGGGGCTGACTTGAAGTAAATGGAGGGTAAATATTTTGGAAAGAAGATTACTCTAGGGTTTTCATGTTCTTTTTTCTTGGTAAAATAGAAATTTTCTAGCTAACCTCAGTACACTTCTTTTTGCAAGGATGTTGGAGCTGAGAAGAGCATACTTTTGCACATGGCTTCTTACAGGGGTCCTTGTGTTCTAGGTCATAAGCATGGCACGGCTTCCAACAGGTATGTCCACAATCCATACGCGTGTTGCAAAGTTGGTTGCAACCCCCTTCAGGGCACTTCTTCTCAAAGTCCTCCAAACTTTCTATGGTCTAAAACACAAAGATACAGACTTTGGAATGTCGTTTCTGTTTTTTATTCACCTGTTCTGTGCCATGCATTTGACATTTCACGGGAAGAGATCCGTTAGACAGTGATCCCACGTCTTGAACACTCTGCTTGATCTTCTTCCATAGCTCGCAATTGGCGGCCAAAAAGTCGAAATTGCCAACCACATAAAGGCCAATTTGGGCTCGAGACAAAGCCACGCAAACTCTATTGGGAATCTGAAATTTGTGCAATGATTTTTCAGAGCTACTCACTTTTACATTGACAAAAGTTTGGAAGTGTTCAGCTCGTAATGGTCAGTGATGGTCAGCTCCGTATTTTTGTTTTAATTTTTTCCCCCCGCTCCAGGGGATTGTCTACAAATGAGCAGAGAGGAGGAAAAATTCCTCCGGAAGCTTATTTTCCATTGAAGATAGGTTGAAACATTTGGCGCTAGTATAGAATACCTCCCCCCCCCCAAAATCAGACCTTCTAAAAATCGTTGTAACTACCCTTTGGAACAACAAGTTTAGGCTTAGCCCTTAGGCTTAGGGGTAGGCCAGCGTATGGAAGTTGTGACCAGTCTTGGGGAATCCTTAATTTACGGCTTAGGCTCCAGCTCCAGCTCCGGCTCCAGCTCCAGCTCCGGCTCCAGCTCCAGCTCCGGCTCCAGCTCCAGCTCCGGCTCCGGCTCCAGCTCCAGTTCCGGCTCCAGCTCCGGCTCGGAGCTGTCCCCAAGACTGGTTGTGACTAATAAGTGTTTTACGCACCTTTTCTGGGGTCTGGAACATATATTTGGGTGCTCTTTACTTAAGTTTTAGAAGGCATAAGTTTGGGGGGGGGGTAATCTATACTAGGGTCAAAAATTTTATAGTGTTGTATAAAATAAGAAGTTTTAGCCTCAAATTGAATTACGCCCACAAAAGTCCGAATTTTACAAGCAATTTATTGAATTCCACCTTATCCAGTTAAGTTTGATAGCTCGTTGTAAATCCAAGATTCAGGACTACAAGCCAGTGTAAAAATATTCAGAAGAGCGCAACCAAAACCCGAGGAAAAATGCCTGTACAGTCGACTCTCGATACAACGAACCCCCAAAAAGTTTGTTCCTGCCTAGGGTCCGAAACTTTTTTAGCCCGATTTTTGAAGGCTTTTGCCAGTTGTCTTTGGCTGGTCTAGTCCGAAACATCGAAAAAATTCCGATTTTGCCGGTAGTTTTTGTGAATGATAACAATTTTGCCGAAAAAACCGGCACCTCTCGATATAACGGACTCCTATTTACCAAAAACGTGTCCCCTATATCGAGAGGCGCGGGTCTTTTCGGCAAAACTATTGCGATTTTCAGAATCGATTGGTAAAATCGGAATCATTGCGATGTTTTGGACCAAACCAGTCAAAGACCACTTTCCAAAGACTTCAAAAATCGGGCTAAAAAGTGTCGTGCCCTAGGGGGTACAAGCCGTTTGATCGCCACAAATTAGATCGCCAGTCAAATTAATCGCCGGCGAAATATCACAGTCCGTTAAAAAATATTGAAGATGTAGGCCGAAAATCAGGAGTTCAAAACACTACCAGACAGCTAGAAGCCACAAACCAAATGTCAAGGACCAACAAAGGCCCGAGGTGGGAACGAGCTTTTTGGGGGTCGGTTATATCGAGAGTCGACTGGTGTTCAAATTCAGACCTTTGAGGGCCCCACTTCAATTGCAGCCGAAGTTTGAGAGTAGGTAGGGATGCAAGCAAAAAGCAAAGCGCACTTCTCTAAAACCTACATTCAAAAAGCCGATTGTGTTGTCAGGATTGTTGCTTCTGACCAGCGACAAAATAATAATATTGCATTCTTCTCCTTGGTAGTTGTCCACATTCTCAATTCTCATGCCATGGTCAATGCCAAACATTTTCTGGCCCAACTTTCTCAGCTTTATCAATTGGTCCAGATAAGTGCATAAGACTGTGATTTGGTCGTGGCGATAGCCTTGCTGAACAAAGTAGTTGGCCAATTTGATGCAGTACTCCGCTTCAAAAGGATTGCTGTGGGATTTAAGTTCTGCGTCCACTGCCTCTGACTCGTGGTGACTGATGAACAGCAGGTCTTTGGTGACACCTAGCACGTGGGGAAGGTCGGCCACAGATGCATCATCCTGAACAAAAATCAAAAATTTATTAGATTGTTGTGCTTCGCTTGTGCTCTATAACGGCAATGCCACTAAATAACGGCAATGCCACTAAATAACGGCAATGCCACTAAATAACGGCAATGCCACTAAATAACGGCAAGTTGGTCACCCTGCCACCACAGTCAACTCGCGATTTAACGATACCCCTGGGGACTAGGCAAAAGGAATTGTTAAATCGAGGTATCGTTAAATTGAGTGTTTTAAACCTAAAAATTTCCTAGCTACCGTTACATCAAGGGTTTTGCTAGACGATAGTCGAAAACATAGATACACCCATCAATTTATCATTTTCACCCATGAAAATTAATGCAATACAGTTAGATAAGAAGAAGGTAGTTGGTTTCTTAGAATGCCTTTTTTTCATCTAACACGTGTAAGAGAATCAGTAGAATAAAAAAAGATGGTACAGTCTAGCCTTTACACACATTATGCAACCAGAAATCTTGGTTCTTGCCTATGGCTCAACACTTTTTTACCTCAATTTTCGACGTTTTTAATTCTCCTCTGAAAGGGCAAAGTCTCCCTAGACAGGATGTGTCAAAAAAACGCGGACACCCTTGGATTGTATTTTTCATTTATGATATTTTTAAGTATTCATATCGTTGTAGTTTGGCTGGTATTTTCATGTCAGTTTATTTCTCTGTGCTCAATTAACCTTTACTTCAGATAATGACGGGATGTTGTTAAATCGTAATTTTTGTTGAATAAATGAACTGACAGTGGAAATATTTTTTATCTGTGCTTGTTGGTTTCTCTGGGATATGAAGGATGGAAAGTTGAAGCCCTAGGTCACAAGGTCAGCTTCAGAGCATACGCATATGGGAATCAACCACGTAGTTAGTTAGCCATGTGCAGCGAGCCACGTTAATCTCATGCTAAGAGAGCTAGACCTAGGGTTACGGCAGAACGAGAGGACTCCCTACCGGCCTCACAACCGTTATTAACATCATTGATTATACCGAATTTTGGTTCTTGTCGGTTATCCGGACTACCTCTAATTAGGAACTATCTATATGGGTTCTTTTCGGTTATGGGGACTACCTCTAATTCTAGACGCTCATCAATTAGGAATCACCTTTTTGGATACTGATTATGGTGATGAAGGTGATTGTGGTTGACATAATCACCTTCATCATCATGACCGGAATCAAAAAGAACCCATATAGATAGTCCCTAATTAGAGGTAGTCCGGATAACCGACAAGAACCCCCTAATTTTTTTTTTAAATTTTTTTCTGACTATGCGCGGAAGCCCTTGACAAAATATTTCGGAAATGTCCGCATTTTTTTGACACACCCGATAGTGTGCCCCTTAGTATCAAAAAGACGGACACTATAAAAAAATTTGCTTTTTTGAAAAAAATCTTGGATTTCTAAAAAAAATGATCGCTAAAATCGGAATCCTTGTGATATTTGAGACCATATTGTCAAAACATAAGTGGCGAAAAATGCAAAAATTTAGGTAAAAAAGTGTTGGGCTTACTTATTGACAAACCTTTTTGTATTTACATCATGTAGAGGCTTAACTGTATCGTTAAATCAAAGGTTTGTTTGCAGCAATCGGGTAAAAAGTATCGCAAAATCAAGGGTGTCGTTAAATTGAGGGTCTTTCCTACGCAATTTTAGACAAAACCAACCAAATCAATTCAGGAGTATTGTTAAATCGAGGGTTGACTGTGTATTAAATGGACCTAGCCCCCAAGGCAATTTTGTTTGCAAAAACTATAGGTATACAAGGGAACACAGGCGCCTATCGGCGCCTCTATAGTATTTCGAAATTTCAATGAGCGGCTATGACTTCATTCATAAAAATAGGTATATCCCCTATTAGAACTCTTTTTTTCGCCTGTTCTTTTTTTAAAACGAAAGCTGACATTCTGGGGAACACGATGGTATTAGCGACAAAAGTGATTTCGCTATCTACGACCCGTTCTGGCCTTCGAAGTAAAAAAGCGTTACCCACACATGCCAAATACTATATAAGATATAAATATAGGTATCCAGAGTTTTTATAGTTTCGGAGTGCCGGGTTTGTAAATCTTTGTTGTTCTGCTTTTTACAAGTCTCTAAAGCTGGGGAGCCGGATTCACAAGGATTGAATATGCTCTACAAGAATATGCAAAAAGGAATAGTTATCAAACTGTCCCCAGGTCAAAGTTAAGACACTGTCAAAGTTAAGATAAGACACTGTAAATGGCAAATAGGCCAACAAAAAGTTAAAACATTTTTGACACCCACTACTTAAACTCAAAAATTACTAAAACTTATGGTTGATGACCCAGCGGCATAAGTACCCTAAATTGGCAAAGAAAAATTTAAAGTACTTACCCTGAGGTCGGGGTAGAAGTGGGGCATCAACGTCCTGGAGATCTCTGGTCTCATTCTATGCTGATTGGAGAGCATCCTGTAGGGATAGTTGTTGTTGATGAGCCGCTCAAAAAGTGAAATCTCCAAGTTGTACTTCTTGGCCAGCTCGTGGACAGCAGGGTTGGGTCGCAACTGCTTATGGTCGCCAATCAGGATGCAATGCTCACAAGCTACTGTTAAACTGGCCAGGAGATGGGCCTCCAACACTTCAGCCGCTTCTTCTACAATCACAATACGCGGTTTGAGGGCTCGCAGGGCCGCTTGATGCATGGCTGCTCCTGTGGTCGTCATTCCAACCACCTGAAAAGAGTTAAAGTTATGTCTTTGGGTTAGCGTTTCCAAAATGAGAAGATTTTCTCACTGAAAAAATAGTATAATTAACTTATATATATATTATATAATTAACTTCAAAATTTTCACTGAAAAAGTAGTTACCGTAAATACTCTAATAAACGGGCCCCCTACAGTTAACTATTTTCAAATTTGTTTTGCTTTTTTAACCCCAACATTGTCTATTTTTTAAAACGTACGACCACTCATTTTGTAGAGTTTGGAAAGATCTACAAAATGAGTGGTCGTACGTTTTAAAAAATAAACAATGTTGGGGTTAAAAAAGCAAAACAAATTTGAAAATAGTTACCGTATTTACTCTAATTTACCGGCAGTCTCTAATTTAACGGCACCCTTCAGGGCAATTTTATATAGTGCTTGTGGATTTTTTTAGCTTGATGCTTTTGAATTCGCGAGCTGGGGTCATGGAAGAAAGAGCCGAATTAGAAGAAATTGATGCTCAACAAGATGAAGAGAACGGGTACATTAGCGACGAGTCGTTGGATTTCGAAACGAATTTTGCCGTTTGAGTTGTTGTTCTTCATGCCACAAATTTCTTTGCCTTGGCACTGTCCGATTAAAATTTTCTAGTAAAGAAGATCGGAATATTCAACAGCAGTCTCCAATTTACCGGCAGTCTCTAATTTACCGGCACCCTGGAAATAGGTTGAAAAATTTAGCGGCATGCCGCTAAATTAGAATAAATACGGTAACTGTAGGGGGGCCCGTTTATTAGAGTATTTACGGTATCTCATTTTTCTCACTGAAAAAAATATGTTAACTACCGTATTATCTCTAATAAGGCCCAACCTCCAAAAATGGGTTGAAAAATAAGGCCCCATGTCTTAAGAGGTGTTGAAAAATAAGGCCCACCTCAAATAAGGCCTAATTAGGCCAAAAAGGCGACTTCTAATAAGGCCCCACCCCTCCAAAAAGGTGTTGAAAAATAAGGCCTCTAGGGTCTTATTAGAGATAATACGGTATCTTTTCAGTGAAAAAGCTGAAAATGAGAATGCCTTTTATGGTTTTTCATGACCAGTATGATTCCGAACAGTATGAGCCAGACTTAAAATTATAAGTTAGATCAGGCTCCTATTGGTCAGATTTCAGGATTTTGACAGAAAAAGACCACGAAAAGGTATTCCCATTTTCAGCTTTTTCACTGAAAAAATAGTTAACTTATTTTTTCAGTGAGATAACTATTTTTTTGTGAAAATGTTGAAGTTAACTATTTTTTCAGTGAAAAAACATTGGGTGCGAGGCTAATCCACTCCAAATTGTTTCTACTGCTATCAGGAATGAGGAAAAGCATTTGGCTACGACTACAACTGTGGTATGCACGTACTTAACCACTGTAGTCTTATATTCATTTTATATTAATTTTAGAGAGCTGGAGAAATAACTGGAAACACTGCTTTGGGTGCTTCTCTTTTGACCATAACTCTTTTTTCTTGGTCGAACTTTGAAATTCTGTAAACACAAAGGTGCAAAGATACACAGGTGTTTCCTGTCGAAAATGCGATTTTTGTTTGACCCGCACACCAACCCCCCGGGTCTGAGCTTTGTCCATCCAGAGGCTTTTTACAGACTATAGTTCGTAGAAACACCAAATTTGGTGTTTTGCACAAAAATGGCCTGTATTTGACTTCACACACCTCTTTTTTCATACATATATTTTTCTCATCTCAGATGTTTTCACACAATATTGTAGCTGAGATTTTTCTCTATAGGAGATCAATAGCTCAAGGAGTTCAATAGGAAATAACACCAAATGTGAAGTATAAACCAAGTTTTTACCTCACACTTGGTCTGATTTCCTCAAAAAAAAATATTTTTAAGTGGTGTGTTTGACCGCTCAATCGATAGAAAAAATCTCAGCTACAAAACGGTGTAAGAACATCTGAGATAAGAAAACAAAATATGTGAAAAAAGGGCGTGTGAAGTCAAATACAGGACATTTTGGTGCAAAACATTTGGTGTTTCTGCGAACTACAGGGTGTTTCAAGAAATTTGGTAGTTTTGAAATGACCATAACTTTTTTTCTAGTCCGTTTTTCGAAATTCTGTTTTCATAGATCAATTTCTCTCGCCGACAATATCTGTTTTTTGTATCTAACTCAAAATTTTTTTTCGAAATTTTTCACTTTTTGTCTTGGTCCCCCCTGTGGTCCAGTACTGGTAAGAATGGCCATTTGTGGACCATAGGGACCAAGACAAAAAAGTGAAAAATTTTCTTTTTGAGTTATTGGGTTGGTGCATAATTAACGTCGGTTTTTTGTTGTGTTAGTTTAGTGAACACCTGACATTTTAATTCATTCTGTTTTTGCTCACACATATTAAATAAAGGGAAGGGAAGCTGTTATTGAGGGTGAATATGCTCCAGAATAATATTCAGAAATGTTATAGGCGGACTTGTATTTGGGTTGTTGTTGAATAGTGTGCAAATAAAAAAACCGACGTTAATTATGCACCAGCCCAATAGATACAAAAAACAAATATTGTCGGCGAGAGAAATTGATCTATGAAAACAATTTCGAAAAACGGACTAGAAAAAAGTTATGGTCATTTCAAAACTACCCAATTTCTTGAAACACCCTGTATATTACAGATTAAGGAGACCATGCTTTTGACAAAATATGGCAAAATACGATTGGTACTTGTTTAGTTTAGGCATTTTTCAAAATCTGGTATAGAAGAAGCTACTACCACATCACCCACTCACCACCACACCACTACAACACTCTCTCCCACTAAACTTTCTTTATACACTACTCCCAGTGTACTATGGCCCAGGTGCTACAATTTTAAAGTACTTAAGCGAGTACTGTTAGATAGTAGTATCATAGGCAATTTTAGGCAGTTTTAGTAGTATTTGCAGTCCGAGAAGAGTGGGATGGGGCAAGGTTCCTACGCACCCTTGTAGTGAAACCCCATGTTTGCTCTTCGCCCCATGTTTGCTCTTTGCGCAAATTGCGTTGTTATATGTTTGCGAATAAAAAATTTGATGTTTACAATTTATTGTTGGTGATTTGGGGGCCTAAACTAAACAAGTACCATACGATTCTGAGTCATACTTCGTTTACAAAATTTCAAAAATCGAGTAAGAAAAAAGCTAGAGGCAAATTATTTGGACGCGCTGTGCAAGCTCCAAATGATTTTGAGGATTTTACCTAGACGGCTGTCCAAAAAGTAGAGGAAACCTTTTTCATCCTGCCCTTTTCAGAACCACTCAAATTTTAGATCCCTGACTATGTAACAAGGGCCAAGAGAGTTTTAAACCCTTACCTTAGCTTCTCTCATGACCTCGACATCACACAGAGAGCGCAACTCAGCCAACTTCTTGATAGACTGTGAATATTTCTGTTCCAAATCCATTAGCTCGTCAATAAGCTCCTGCTGAAGTGATTTGACCCAGCACTGGTAGAGACGCCATCTGTCCTGCAGACTAAGTTCCCATAGATTAGAGCTGGAGATTGTAGTTGCAGCTTCTCGTTCAGACATAGCAGGGGCTGATGTTATTAAATGATTGTAATTGACCATAACTTCAGGATTGTACCAGTCCTATAATTAATGTGAAGTTAAAAAGGTTATCTGCTAAGTATTGTAGATTTGAAAATGTTTTGATAATAGCTTAGTCTACAGATTATTATCACAGACCGAGCAGAATATTGGTAATACTTAGATGGTGGCCTAGCCATGTGTCCATTTCAAAATTTGGCCGAAAACAAGTTTTAAACAGTCACTTGTCCATGTGTCGCTAGTGGTACAGTCAAACCTCGGTTATCCGGCACTCCAGTTATCCGGCACCTTAGATATACTTCATTTGGCTGAGATTGGCTTATTCTCTGTCAACTGACACTCCAGTTATCCGGCACCCTCGGTTATCCGGCACCCTGAGGCCGGTCCCCAGGGGTTCCGGATAACCGAGGTTTGACTGTATTACTCAAAATACATGGTAGTACCAAAGTAGTAATTAGGTGTTGTTACCTAGGGGGTGGTAGCCAGGGATTAGGTGAGGGGACCCAGGCATATAGACACTTTTACCTAGATATATAAGCGGTAGTGCCGAAAGAGTCCCATAACCTTACTTGCAACACCGTAGCGCTCTTTTTTTTGAAAATTCCCGGTGGCGCCGGGAGTCGCCGCCGCTGGAAATTTTCCATTTTTATTCCGTTTTTTTCCTCTGCCACTTATCAGAGGTGGGCGAAGACCAGGGGTGGTATTCAGGTAAATTAGTAGAGTTTCGGTTCACAAGTAACTCGCGATCCTACTCGAGCAGTGAGTAATTTTCTATGCCAGCAGAGTTGAGTTCTTACTCAAGCTGTACTTGCGCAATTTGCATTCTACTCGCCCAACTCAGGTTCTACTCGCGAGTTTTACGAGTAAGCTCAATTATGTTTGGATTAGGTTGTGTTCTAGTCGCTTAACTCGAGAGTAGAACTCGAGTTGGGCGAGTAGAATGCAAATTGTGCAAGTACAGCTTGAGTAAGAACTCAACTCTGCTGGCATAGAAAATTACTCACTGCTCGAGTAGGATGGCGAGTAATTTTTGATCCAAAACTCCACTCAACTCGTTCCAAGTGCGAGTAGGATCAAGAGTAGCTTTTGATCTACTGACTCTACAGGGTGTTTCAAGAAATTCTAACACTTTTAAACGGCCATTACATTTTTTCTAGGGCGAATTTTAAAATTCTGTAAGCGCAGATCGACTCAGAAAAATATAACATTTTTAGTATATAATGTCAAAAACACGATTTTCGCTTGGTCCCCTGTGGTTTGAGCCCTGGTAAGGTCATGGGATGACCAGTGCCCAAACAACACGGGGGACCAAGCGAAAATCGTGTTTTTTTACATTATATACTAAAAAATGTTATATTTTTTCTGAGTCGATCTGCGTTTACAGAATTTTAAAATTCGCCCTAGAAAAAAAGTTATGGCCGTTTAAAAGTGTTAGAATTTCTTGAAACACCCTGTACTAACCTACCTGAATACCACCCCAGACCGCACAATACCAACCCAGACCAGATCAAAGTGGGTAAGACCGCATTGGTCTCGTTATTTGCTTGGTGCCGGCGCTAGGGTTTGGTTAAAATTGTTGGCTGAGGTGCGACTGTGTGCGGAACCCTGTCCTGTTCGGCCCGAATATCGGTCACTGTCCGCTTGAAGCGAACCCTTTAATCGGTTTTATAAAACGGTTTGAAATCAATTCTGTACAAAGTTAGACTCACACAAAAGTTGCGCTGTTCAAATTCATCTTCGAATTTCTGCCGCAGGTAAACATTCTCGAAATTCAAGTAAACAACTGGGCGACCATAATTGCTTGGCTAAAATGCGTGTTGGATTAAAGTTTTCTGAATGAATCGACTCACATGTAAACTGATGATTTTAAGCATACTGGTGGGTAGATTACCTCGGCCCCACAACTTATCATGTTCGCTGAAGTAGCTCACTGGTATACGACTGAGAGCAATGACACTTCCAATTGGCAATGAAATTTCGTTTCCTAAAAAAGACAATTACATGAGTGTGAGAAAAGAAACTGACAAGGTGACCCTGCCGGGGTGTCATTTTTGGATCCTATCGCGAAGATTTTTTATGGCATATTCTTGCAGGTAGACTCCTGCAAGACGCAACAAAAAGCAGGAAATAAAATGACTAGTCAAAACTGAAATGTGCAAAAAAACAACAGGGGGACCAAGGCAAAAAAAAAGCGTCCTATTGTCGTATAGGGCCTAAAAGTCGGTAAACTGCAAAAAAGTCTTTTAGCTGCAAATAAAAGCTTTGGCCATTTTTCTCATTTTCATTTTGGAAACGAGACTTATGTACTTGGGGCCCGTAGTATCTTATATAGTATTTGGCATGTGTGGGTGGGTGTGTGGGTGGGTGTGTGGGTGGGTAACGCTTTTTTACTTCGAAGGCCAGAACGGGTCGTAGATAGCGAAATCACTTTTGTCGCTGATACCATCGTGTTCCCCAGAATGTCAGCTTTCGTTTTAAAAAAAGAACAGGCGAAAAAATGAGTTCTAATAGGGGATATACCTATTTTTATGAATGAAGTCATAGCCCCTCATTGAAATTTCGAAATACTATAGAGGCGCCGATAGGCGCCTGTGGTCCCTTGTTTATAATACTACTCTATATTACTCCAAAAATAATATGACTAATTTTCTGTGTTGGTATTTCCGCTTTTGATCGATATTTTGCATTTTCGCTTAGACTAATCTAAGAACTTAGAAATTAATTAAATAAAAATTAATGAAAAATGCGTGTCATAAGTCTTTTTGCGGAGCTTCTATGCAATGTTGACCCTGTTGTTGGGAGTTATTAGAGCAGGAGATCTATTAGAGGAAATACGGTAGTACCGGGTGGGCCAACTTTTTTGCACCTTTTCTTTTGGCCGTAACTTTTTGTACTGACAAGATTTCGAAATTCTGTGAACGCAGATCGACTCAGAATTTCATAAGAATTTTTTTGGCATATCTGGCTCAAAAATTTTTGGTCAAATTTTCTAAATTTGCCTTGGTCCCCCTGTTGTCTAAAAAGTTCAGATATTCGGACGTTTTTAGACAACAGGGGGACAAAGGCAAATTTAGAAAATTTTGACCAAAGATTTTTTTTGAGCCAGATATGCCAAAAAAATTCTTATGAAATTCTGAGTCGATCTGCGTTTACAGAATTTCGAAATCGTGTCAGTACAAAAAGTTACGGCCAAAAGAAAAGGTGCAAAAAAAATTGGCCCACTCGGTAGAATGTTTTTAAACCAGGCATTTACCCAGGGCTCGTATCTCAAAATTTCAAAAAAAGGACATTTGGTCAAAAAAAGGACATTTTGACCATTTTTGAAGGAAAAAGGTCATTTTATCCAGTGCTTATTGCCATTTTGAAGCGAAAAAAAAAGATTTTGACTAAAATTTCAAAAATAAAAAAAGATTTGGGGTCCCGAAAAAAGGACAAATCTTTTTAAAAAGGACATATACGTGCCCTGCATTTACCTCAGTCTCCAAAGGCAAAAAGTGTGAAAAATGTGAAAAAAACATGTTTTATATCCTAACAAAACCTTGAAGAGCTTTGAAAAAGTGTTGAAAATGATTTTGGGATTAGTCGGTATAACGACTTTCTGCCTGATTTGTGTCACGCATGGAGAGCATTTGCCTTCAGGTGGAATTACGGGACGAAATTTTAGAATAAAATTGGTTCGGCGGGACCGGGACCTGTAGCTTTTACACACACAAAATGACAAACCATTTTTTTTTTCATAAGCAGCTCCCAAGGACTGTTTCCTTGCCGGCTAAATTGTAGATGAGAATTGCTGTGCCAAGGTCCGTCTATTGTGTCCCCCAGTATCACTCCTTCTACGTCCGAAAATATCTGAAAAAAGAACATTTTTGAATTTCGTACAACTTGGTCTGCCTTAACGGAGCACTTAACCTTGACCCCCACCAGTCCATCAACCTTGACCCCCATTCCCTCCCCCCAGTCATTCAACTTGGGGGACCAAGGCAAAAATTTTTTTTTACATTTGTCCATACCAATAACTTTTTGCACAAAAAGTGTAAAATAAGTTGTTTTCAGTCTTTTTACAGTCAAACCTGGTTTATACGGCACCCCCAAAAGTTCGTTCCCGCCTTGGATCCGACACTTTCTTTAGCTCAATTTTCGAAGTATTTTGCCAAATCTGATTCGCCAGTCTAGTCCGAGATATTGCAAGGATTCTGATTTTGCCATTCGTTTTTCAAAATTTTAAATTTCGCCATAAAGACCCGCGGACGTCGGTTATCCGGCACCCCTTTTGAAAATCAGGTGCCGTATAACCGAGGTTCGCGGGTCTTTATGACGAAATTTAAAAATTTTGGAAAAACGACCGGCAAAATCAGAATCCTTACGATATTTCAGACTAAACTGGCGAATCACATTTAGCAAAAGACTTCGAAAATTGAGCTAAAGAGTGTAGGACCCGAGGCGGGAACGAATTTTGGGGTGCCGGATAAACGAGGTTTGACTGTAATCATTTTTACGCAAAATAATTATTGGTATTTAAAAGTGTAAAAAAAATTGCCTTGGTCCCCCAAGCTGAATTGACTGGGGGGATTGGTCAAGGTTAATCGACTGGTGGGGGTCAAGGTTAATTTAGCCACCTTACCTTTACATTTTTCGACTTCTTATCCATTAAAAACTCGTTTTCATTGGTCAGCATTCGGTTTTCCTCTCCCTCATCTCTAATAGACAACAGAAATTCTTCGTCCATTTGCTCAGCAGGCGCTGCGCACTGATATGTGGAAGAACATTGAGAAGTCCACTTGCGCAGGTTCTCAAAGACTTTTCTAGCATTAGTTTGTTGGTCGCCTGCACTGCTCAACATTTCCAAAGCTACATCCTCAGAAATACCTGAAAATTTATGCGTTCAGCTTCCTAAAGTCCGATTCCTAGCTATTTTTGTAAAAAAATTGTCCCGGGGCTCTTATATTTGTTCGACCGGCTCCCAAGACTAGAAAAAAACCAGCTTGGTGGACCAGGGCACAAAATTTCGGTATGGTAATTAATTTTGACCGCAAATTTCTGATTAGCTTCCGCCTGGTATATATCTAGCCACCTTGGGTGTTACTGATTTTTTAAGATAATTTTAGCACTAT
Source organism: Ditylenchus weischeri (assembly GCA_029231635.1). NCBI lineage: Eukaryota > Metazoa > Nematoda > Chromadorea > Rhabditida > Anguinidae > Ditylenchus > Ditylenchus weischeri. The sequence continues at coordinate 28,005 of JAMRYI010000572.1, forward strand.
TTGCCAAGAAAAGATGACGCTTGTTGAGAAAAAAGTTTGAACCCATGATCCCATGAAAATATGCCTTGGTCCACCCCTTGTGGTTTTTGGTTACTTTTTTCCAAGCTCAATCTCTAATTTTAAGCACTTTTTCAGTAAACTAAATCGACTATTCCGCTTCGAGTTATTTAAATGACTGTCAAAACATGCCTAAATTTGCGGTCATTTTTAAGAAATTTGAGAAATTTTTCAGATATTGGGTTGGACCATAAGTTCGTGGGTGGTTATAAGTAACGGACCATATTTATGTATGGGTTGCAAAATTTTTGATAAATGAGAATTGGCACTCATTCAATTGCACTCATTTAATTAGAAATTTTGACTACACAATTTACGATTTGAAACCCATGAAAATTTCGATTTGCAAACCCAGCAATTAATTCGATTCTAATTTATCAAAAATTTTGCAACCCATACATAAATATGGTTTGTCACGTTTGACCACCCACAAACTTATAGACCAGCCCAATATTTGCGGTCATTTTTAAATGTTACCCGAAAATTTCACTATATTTTTTACCAATTTTTTTTGCATAAAATGATTAAAAATGAATATAAGTGGTTTTTAAGACCACAAGAAAGATTTTTGTAAAAATAACCGGAGGGACCAGGGCATTTTTTGGGAGTCGGCCGAACACATATAGAGCCATCTCCGGTCTGGGCCAGTAGTTCAGCAAAAACTTACCATATTCACTGCACAATTGATCAATATCTACCATTCTAGGCCAGTGAGCAATCCTGGGATCTAGAGTTCTCGCCGAGATTTGTTTTCCTCTCTTTTGTTCAGCCCAGACCCAATTGGCAATCTGCATGGACGAGTCAACCTTCCAATTGTGCAAGCAGATAGAATATGCATTCTTGGCCAGCACCTCAGGAAAATGGTCCATTAAGTCTCTGACAGTTTCTGGGTCCATCTGCGGAAGTCTACCACTTCTGGTCAGCCAAATAAACAGCGGTTTTCTAGGGCTTTCACTAAAATGAATGTCGTGTAAATTTATCAAAGTATCCAAAAAGATTATGTGCAGTGAAAAATTATTGGTATTCATTACAGTCAACCCTCAATTTTTGTTCCCACCTCGAGTCCGTAAAATATCGCAAGGATTCCGATTTTACCGATCGTTTTTGTAAATGACAACAGTCATGCCGAAAAGAGCCGCGGGTACTCGATTTAACGACACCCCTAGTTAGAAGTAGGGTGTCGTTAAATCGAGGGTTGACTGTATCTGCTTAAAGGGGCATGCCCATACTTGCACGCGACCAAAAAACCAGCGGCGGCGGCGCGGCAGCGGCGGCTTATATATTTTAAACAGCGGCGCGGCAGCGGCGCCGGCAGACAGCTATGACAGCAGCGGCGCCGCTACCGGCGCCGGCAGCGGCACTTGTAAATTTATAATGCACCTGCCGCATGAAATTGGTTTAAGTCAAAAATGACTAATGTTTATAATTTTGTTTTAGTAAAAGTTTGCTTCAAAATTTAGTAAAAACATTTGGTGCTATTAGTTTTAAATTCATAATAAACAATTACTTAATCTTTTCATAAATTTGTAAACATATAGTTTACAAATCAGCACAACAGTATTAACAGTTATAAAACAGCAACTCTGGAGCAGCGATTAAGGCAGTAATAGTGGCAGCGGTAGCGGCGGCGGTTGCGGCGGCGGTCGAGGCGGCGGCACAAAATATGACCGGCAGCGCCAGCGGCGGCAATCTTATAAAAGTCCCCGGCGGCGGCGGCGGCGGCAGCGGCGACCATTTTAAAAAAAGCGCGGCAGCGGCGCCGCTCAAAAGGCTGGGTTTTAGCCGCCGCTCAAGGCTGGGTTTAGCCGCCGCTCGCGGCGCCGCTCACCCCGGCGCCGCGAGCGGCGCCGGCCGTGCAAGTATGGGCATGCCCACGCTAATAGGAGGTGGTGCCCGAGAATTCAAAATTTTTTTCCTAATTACTGGACTTCTTTACGGATTTTTCAACTTGGTTTCTAACAAAACCAGGCCTAGAATTTAATTTTAGGTATGGTTTTGTTAGAAACCAAGTTGAAAATCCGTACAAGTCCAGTAATAGGAAAAATTTTGAATTCCGGCACCACCTCCTATTAGCCTGGGCATGCCCCTTTAATGGAATTTTTTTCTGATATTTTTTAAGAATTTTTTTTTGCGGACAATACGTAAAAATGCGCTGGTTCAGGGGCAAAATGCCCAATTTTTCGTTATAAAGGGCCTATGTTATTCATTCTAGTCGAAAATCTGTCTAATTTTTTCTAGTGATAAGGCCATCGTATAGCCCTGCGATTCTAGTTTCCAACAAGGTACTGCTGTATTTCCTCTAATACAGCCCCCCTCTAACTTTGAGCACCTATATCTCAGCACAGAGTCAATTTTTTGCAAAGCTGTTTTACGCGTTTTCTTAACTCCCACGAGCTCTACCGATTGCACTTTTCAGATTTTAGTTGAGCACCCAAAAATCTCGAGATCGAATTCCAAATTTTCCGATTTTCGGGCATCCAAAAAATAAAGCCCCGGGGCTCTATTAGAGGAAATACGGTATTTCTTTCAAGAACTATTAAAAATATAAAGTAAAACCGAAGTATGAACCGAATTATTGGTAATTACCTTGGTAGTTAAAATTACAAGCTTTATAAAAAAACTAATTTTTCCAACTTTTAGATGTTTGAAACTACCTGAGCAAGTCATTCAAGCATTTCGATTGCTCATCTGTCGTAGTTGGATATTTATGTTTGAGTTTGTTGAGCAGCTTGGGACCGACTAGGCCTGTTTTTAGTTGGTGCAAAAGTTCAGACTTGGTCTGCATGTTCTTCTGCAGGCTCATAAAGTTAGAGCGCTCCTGTTTGTAGACGTACTGCATATCTTTGTTATCTTGCTCCATATCATGCCAATCATTGTGCATGTTGAATTGGCGTCTCACATTTTGCAGGGTGAACCTGCAAGTACAACTTTTAGGATTCTGGAACATGGATAGATACCCTCTATGAAATTTCGACGCTACTGAAGTTCGAGCAACCCCACAAAAACCAAAATGGCCACTGTTGTTTTTCGAAAGTTTATGTGAAACCTCAAAATTTGTTTTTGGCTTGTGCTTGTTTTCCAAAGAATGTGACTAAACTGTTGCCTCTGTTGTAACGTAAAAAAGTGGGAAGCCAACCCACTAGGCTACACGTGTACGATATACTATACTATGTACGCTATACTATACGTGTACACTATACGAGACAATGACACGCAATTCGTGTCAGGACAAACTGTAGTTCAAAATTACACATATCACCACAACAGCCTCTAAAGTCTGAATTTTTGCTCTTTTTTTTTGGTTTTTCGGCAATCTTTTGCCAAAAAACAAAAAGAGGCAAGATTAAGAACTTACACGGCCCCTCAAAAACTGCACTTTAGATTAATTAAAAATAAACAAAACGCCACAAATTTTGAAAAACTTTTGTACATTTTCAAAATATTTGAATTTTAGATACTTTGCTTGAATTTCGACAATTTTATTGAAAACCCTGACAACTGAACAATTACAAATCAATCGAATTTCCATCAAACAAAAGATTTCTTACAAAAGAGACTTCTAATATTTATTTAGCGTCTTCTTTCTTTCGCGCATGCAGGAGAGCCGCCTTTCGTCACCATTTACCTTGCAGTGTAAGGCTTCTACTGACTGCTCTGACAGAAAAAAAACGAACTCAGTTCAAATAGAAAACCTTGGTTATTGGAAGATTATGCTTCTTAGGAACAAGATTCTTGACCCCTTCCATCACGAAACGAGAACTGTGATTTAGCAGCTCAGAAAACATGTTGACGGTCTTTGTGCCTGCTCCTTGGTGTACTTCTTCACTGGGATGGTTGGTCATATCGGAAAGTGCCCGGTTAAGAAAAATATTATTTACCTGACACATATTTTAGAAGCGAAAATATCACTTCAACTTCTGAACAAAGTGGTACGCTGATGGATCGATTCCCTTTTCCTCCATGAATGTCAGAATGTCTTTTCGCTCTTTCTAAATCTTTCATTTTGCTTTATCCATTTTTATACAAAATTAACATACCGCAGTCAGTGGCCGTGAACACAATGTGATTTAAATAAGCCGGAGGGCATCATCATTATTGACGCACAATTGTAGACTTTCTGTGATCGGAATGTCCATTGAGCAGCTTTTCTTCCACTTCAAATAACACATAACACGAGTTTTGGTTTCTGCTTGCTTCTGCTTCTTGATGACTCCATTTGCCCATCTTTTCTTGATTGCGGCTGAACAAATTTCGGAGAGAGACCTTGCGCTATACTTGAGGGACGTTTTCGGGTGGAGACCATCTTCAGCCCTGAAATTATACTAAATTCCTTTTGTATCGAAAACTCCAAATTTTGTATTTTCAGAGCATCTTTATATACCAAAACAAAGCTGACAATCTCTTCTATCAAATCGCCAAAATAGAATTTTTAAAACCAAGAGTTTTACAAACTAGAGACCATCAACAGCAAATAACTGCCATTTTTCCGAATAAAAATAGGGTCTTTTGCGTTTCTGTCTAACTTTTGCATAAGACACCTAAAATTTGCATTTTTTGCATACTTTTTTGGTAACAAAACGCAGCAAATTCACTCCTCTATCAGGTCTAAGGTTTGCTTTAGCAACTTATCGTCAAAAAAATCAGCGCTGATATCAATCAAGTCAAACAAATCGAACCGAAATTTCGGAAATATTCACGAAAATCTCTTCTAGTTTTGAGATTCGTCCTGTTTATTGGGCAAGTGATAGCTTATTCGAAAGCGCTGAATATGGTGAGTTTTTTGACAATAAAGTTACAAGAGGTAGAACGAAAATCAAAAAAACCAGAGGTGCTGGATGAAATAAACTCAAAAACAGCGATTTTTCAAAATTTTGGCTTTGGCGCCAAATTTTGCTAATAATCTAAAGTGCAGTTTTTGAGGGGCCGTGCTTAAGGGGCAACAATTCAATTTGATCCTTTTCCAAAAGATGCCGAAAATGCAAGAAATCATTGAAAATAATTTTTTTTTTAATTTTTGCCTGCGGCCCACTTTTTCCGATTTTTACTTGTTGCTAGGGTTGTCACACAGTTAACTCGATTTTTGAGCGAAACAACTCGAAAAAGTTCTAACGTATTTCCAAGCAAATATATAAGTTTTTGTGAACTAAGCCGAAAAACTTTTTTACTATTCTGTAGCCAACATTCTCAGCTTTCAATCGTGTGGTAAGGTGCTCAAAATTTTTGAGAAAAAATAGCATAAAAACAAGAAATAAGGTCAAAAATATTAAAAAATCGAATTAACTGTGTAAAAACCCTACTTGTTGCCTTATTTTCTACTCACCTTTGCTTGCATTTGGGGGTCAAAATCTTATGTTTTTCAAAATATTTTCCAGATACCAGCCTTGAATAACTGTTTTTTTGCAAGCCAAAATGTGGCTTTATTAACCCAAAACAGACTAACTTGGCACTTGTTGGGCTGGGGGCGGGTTTTTTACCGATTTCAAAAAAGTGTTCAAACGTCTTCTAAGTAATTTTTATATGCTTAAAACGATAAAAAAGTTGTTTTGCGATACTTTTCGACATAAAAAGCTGATTTTATCAAAAAAAAATTTTGACCAAAATTTTACTTTTTGCCTGGGGTAGCAAGGTCAGAAAACTTCACACTTAGATAGTCCTTGAAACATGGAATTTGAACATAGTTTCGTTAACTGGGGCCTACCGCATAAGTAACTCTGGTATGCATGTTTTTTTAATACATCCAGAGTCACTTTCGAGTGATTTGTGTCTAAGGTATGTGGGTGTGCGCATCCCGACCCCGAGCCATTAAGCCCCCTGCGCCCTCGAAGGGGCGCAGGGGGCTTAATGGGGGCGCAGGGGCTTGAGAGTTAGAGATGCTCGCACTCACTTACCTTAGACATGATTCCGAGCAAGACTCTTAATCAAAAATGCATGAAGAGACTCTTTCTGCCAAGCTCCAGTGACCAAAACGCGGTAGAATACCCTAATATAAAGTAGTTTACCTTGGTACCCCAAGGCAAAAAGTCAAGTTTTGGTCAAAAAAAATTTTTTCAAAATTCATTTTTTGTGTGGAAAAATGTTAGAAAATAACTTTTTCATCGTTTTAAGCATATAAAAATTACTTGGGAGTCGTTTAAACACTATTTTTAAATAAATGAAAAAAAAATCCGCCTCCCCCCCAACCCAACAAGTTCCACTAACTTATTACTCTAATAAGCCACCCGGGATTTTCTCTGGGATAAGATGTATGTCCTCCAAGTCGAGAGGGTGGGTTATTGGGGCATGGTGGCTTTTTAGAAGAGATACGGTATTCGTGAAAAACACAAGTCCTCAAAAACACTTTACTACTTCAGAGTTAATGCTTTCCAAAAAAATAAATTTTGCAAGCCTGGATAAATTCGTAGTTTTGGGGTTTCGAAAAAGGAGGAACGTTCGACTTTTCCCCTGACCTTGATGAATTGCTGTTGGAAGTATATTTCTTGACTCGACCAAAACGCTAACCCACCTTTCCATGTTTTTGTTCTTGGATCTGCCTCCGATGCGCACAATTCCATCATGCAAGAAGGTGTTGATGCCTTCCAAGAACTGGTCAAGAGCATGATTAGTGTAGCAAACGACCAACATGGGCCGTCTGTCGTCGGCATTATTCCACAATTGGCGATTGTTGAACAGTAGCTTGGCTATTTGCAAGCCAATGTAAGTTTTTCCAGTGCCAGGCGGACCTTGTATGATAGTGAGTTCAGTGGTCAGAGAATATCTCAAGGCTTCAAATTGGCTCTGGTCCATTTTGAAGTGGGTGGGCAATATAGCAGTCCCCAACTGGTTGATGTTGGTGGGCAGTGGAGCTGGTGGGTCTTGCTCGGTCTAGAAGTTTTAACAAAATTTTAGGCTGTTTGTGGCTACCACCTAGAATGTGTCATGTCTTAACCCAAAAGGAATCCCCGAAAATGTGTAGAAAGCGGTACACATACAATTCGCTCCCAGGACAATTCGCTCCCAAGACAATTCTGGGCTCCTTGAACTAGTTTGACAATACCAAAACTGTGATTTTAACGACTCCAACTGCAAAACCTAGGCTACATATCCATAGTTCAGGTGGATATACAGCTGGATGGAATTTAGTTTAATCATACGAAAATTCCGATTTTGAGTTGGATACCCTCGACTGAGGTGGATATCCACCAGAATTGCCCAAAAAATATAAATTTTGTCGAGGTTAGAAACAAACCATTTTTTCTGACCTAAAATCGCATGTGGAATCTGGTTTGATTGTACAAAGACTGCGTTTTCACCAAAGGGAACCCCAACCTGACTTAGCTTCCTTTATATCAGGTGTATGCCTATACTAGAGGATTAGGTATAACTGTAGGGTGGACAGGTACGTCTGCAGAACAAATATTTCCCATTTTCTGTGGAAAATATTTTAGTGAGACAGAAAAAAGAAAACCTAGCCCTCACATGGTCTGATCCATCTGTTCAGAATATCTGATGTACCTTCCAATATGGTATGATCTAATTCAAAAAATGGTCAAATATACTACTGTCTGCGTACCATTATCTGATTACCACCACCTGGGCACCCTACGGGGCATAAAACTTTTTAGAACTTAAGTCCCTGTAAACTTTGGAATTATCAAACCATGTTCAGTATACCATTCTGGATACGGCACAATGATTTTTAATTTATTTAGGGCTAAATCCAAAATTTCCAGTTTTAGAGGCAGACCCGTTTAAGGCAGGTGCTAGGCGGTTTTCCTTTTCCAAATTTGGAAATAATTAACTGTAGGGGGAGGGCTGGGTAAGGGCGCCGATCATTAGAGTATTTACGGTAAATGGATAGATATGGAAAAATATTGCAAGAATTGAGGTAAAAGGTGTCTGACCCAACTAGGATCAAATGCGAAAGGGTGTGCTAATGCTGAGAATTGACTGAAAGTTGCAGTCTGCAACCTCGAATACCGTAAATTTTCTAATCGTCTCCCTCAATGTGTTTTGAATCACATTGTGCACACTGCTGTTAGTCAAGTTACCGTATTTTTCTAATAACTCACCCGTGGGAGTTATTTTTATGGATCCTTCAAAATCGGAAAAATTTGAGGTCGATCTCGAGATTTTCGGGTGAAAATCTAAAAAGTGGAATCCGTAGAGCTCGTGGAAGCTAAAAAAATGCAATAAACAGCTTTGCAAAATATTGACTCTGAGCTGAGATATAGGTCCTCAAAGTCGAGGGGCCGCCTTATTAGAGGAAATACGGTACCGCTGATTTTTTAACTCATCTCACTGTCTACAAATGAGGGGTAGCTTGACTTTTTTGACAAAAAAATTCCAGCTTACTTTGATCAAAACACTGAAATCCATGGGATTATTCCGCACATATTCCGGAGGCTCAGTGTTGGTTTGAACAAAAACCAAATGTCTCGCAAATGGGATTGGCTCTTGGAATTTGATCGACTAAATTAAATTATTTAAAATATTGTTTGCCTTAAGAAACGGCCAAGACAACCTTCAATGCCATCATGACATGTTTGTAGGCCTCAAAAAAGGCTGGCGACTCCACCATGTTGTATTGGGCAGAAGTGCTGAGCAGAGAAACGTTGTCGAACTTCAACCCGATCTGACCTTGCCATAGTTTTTCCTCGCTTCTCTCCCAGACAACACCGAAAATGAAGCTGGACTGGAAATCGTCTGCGGAGAGACACACTAGAGATCCGTAGATTAGGCGTTTGTTCCAGCGCATGCGCTTGCTAGTCTGAAAATTGGTGATGATTTGACAGGATGACACTTCATGACCTAACTTTTGGAACTTCTGGGTCGTAGTAAGAATACAGTCGAACCTCGTTATAACGACACCCCTTTTTGAAAAAAAAAGGTTTTGCTTTTTTAGAGGCAAAAGTATTTAGTTTTTGTAAAACGATTGGCAAAATCGGAATCGCTGCGATATGTGGAACCAGACTGTCAAAACAGAACTTGCCAAAGCCTTCAAAAATCGAGGTAAAAAAGTGTCGGACCCTAGGCGGAACGAACTTTTGGAGTGTCGTTACATCGATGTTCGACTGTACTTCTGTGGCTAAAAGTGAAATATCTGGGAGTTCAGCTTACATTTTGAAAATCGGTTTTTTGCAAACGAAAGTAGAGACGTTTTATCTTCAAATTTTGCAATAATCGTCTGGATTGCCTTGTCAAAAAGCAGAACTACCAACAAATGCAAAAAAATGTCCGCAGCTGCGGATATTTATATTTTCGGACATGTGCGGCTGAAAATAGAATCCATCGTACAGGTTGAAGCCGATGGAAATTCTGTTTGACTAAGTTTTTAGCCCAGATTATAAGGAACATTTTGGTAGTTCGAAAACCGATTTCGGCTTTACCAAATTTAAAATTTGACCGAAAATGTCTCAAAATGTTGAATTTAAAAAATTAGCTTTATTTATCCTCGACTAAGTCTAAGAGACATTTTCGGTCAAATTTTAAATGGCTATAGGTAGTTTCACGCACCAGTTTAATTTTTCACCCCACCAAATTGTAAAATATTTATTAGTATAATATATATAATATTTCTCGATGTTTTTCCAATCGAAAATTTTTTATGTTTGTATTAGCATGTAGCCCTGCATCCAGCGTTTCCAAAAAGCAGAAGCGGAATTTTGACTGTAGTTCTGCTTGTGCAATTCCGCTTCTGCTTTTTGGAAACACTGCCTGCATCTCTAGTTTCCAATGAGCTATTAACTGACCCCTTGCTATTCAAATACTCATTTTTATGAAACAACTTAAAAGCAACTTAGTTGTTTCATAAAAACGAGTATTTCTCAAATCTTATATAGTATTTGGCATGTGTGGGTGGGTGTGTGGGTAACGCTTTTTTACTTCGAAGGCCAGAACGGGTCGTAGATAGCGAAATCACTTTTGTCGCTAATACCATCGTGTTCCCCTGAATGTCAGCTTTCGTTTTAAAAAAAAGAACAGGCGAAAAAAATGAGTTCTAATAAGGGATATACCTATTTTTATAGGCGCCTGTGGTCCCTTGTTTAAAATAATTTCAACCAAAGCAGAACTGGGGTTCCTGCAAGTCAAATCGCTGTTTCAACAGTATCAAATCGTTTTTAGGACAAGATTCTGGATTGTGAACAATAATTTTTAATTGTTCCAGCTCAATCCAAAATATCGGTTTCTGAATTGCATGTTCATTAGAGGAGTTATCAGGTGGCTCTCCTACCCACTCTCTACAAAAACTAGTTTTTGACTAATATTCGAGAAAATAATGTCTGCTACCACCTTATTTGAACCTATAACCTCAAAAAGCTAGTTTAAGTTAATGTGTCGGTCAATTGACCTGTTGATCAACTGACCGCACGCCGCTTCAACCTGTAAGATGAATTCCATTTTTACATGTCCGAAAAATTTCCGCAGCTGCGGATATTTTCTTGCATTTGTTGGTAGTTCTGCTTTTTGTTCAAGCAATCCAGACGATTATAACAAAATTTGAAGATAAAACGTCTCTACTTTCGTTTGCAAAAAACCGATTTTCAAAATGTAAGCTGAACTCCGAGATATTCCACTTTTAGCCACAGAAGTATTGTTACTATGGCCCTTGATCACAAATCAATGAATTTTTTGGAAAGACATCCCTTTATGTCCAAATTTCTTGCTAAATATGGCTCTGTTGAGATCAGGAAAGACAATTTTCAAAGGGCAAAGCTTTTTCGTGCTGCAAAAAGACGTTTTTTGCTGCAAAAAACTTTTATTTGCTGTAAATATTTTTTGCTCCATATACATTCTTCGTAATATAATATGTATAATAATTGATATATTCCCGATAAACAATATAACGAAGAGTGCATGTGGATCAAAAAGACTTTGCCCATTTTCAAATAGCGAAAATATAGCTACCGTATTTTCTCTAATTAACGCCCCCCCCCTGATTCAAAATCGTGTTTTTGGCATTGTGTTTTTGACCCACTTTTTGATGGACATAGGACAGTTCGCATCGATGCGAACTGTCCTTTTACCCTTTTTGATCACTTACCAACCATTTGCTCATCTTTCTGGCTACAAAATGGGCGGTAACTTGCCTGAGAGAAGTGATCAAAAAGTGGGTCAAAAACACAATGCCAAAAACACAATTTTGAATCAGGGGGCGTTAATTAGAGAAAATACGGTATTTTAATTAGACCGTCCGAAAAATTTGCACCACTCATCTAATTTAAAGGATATCTCAGCTTCTTGGTATTACTTTGACTTGATCTGAAAGAGTTCAGATTCAGAAAAAATTGGTTTATGGGTGACTTTGAAAATTTTTTCTCCAAAATCCAATCCATCGTATTTCTCTAATAATCCCTCGGAAGCATTTTTTTACTTTTAAAAAATATTGAAATTGAAAATGGCTTTAACTCTGAAATCCTAATAAAAAAACGGTAGGAGGTGTTTTCAGAAAGGAGTGGGGGAATTTTTAGATAATATACGATAACTTCCAGAAGTTAGGTAGTAAAGTGCCAATCATTTTCTGCTGGTTTCATAAATTTCAATGATATTGACAATTTTTATAAAAAGTGGCCGGAATGGGTTATACCACATCTCCCAAAAGTGCGTTTTGACCACTGTTTTGAACTTATTAGGCCCTAATTAGTACGAAAAACATGTTTTTAGGGCGCGGACGATTTTTCTGAAAAAAAAACTCTTTTGACCAGAAACTGACTATAAATGATGATAAATGATCATAAATATAGTTACACATCCACCAATTCACATGGCTGCTGTATGTAAAAAGGGGGAATGAGTGTGTTATACTTTAGCACATTGTTCGGAATAGTCTCTAAGGTGATTGAGGGAAGCTTAAGCCTAAGGTAATGCTTGGGGTGAATGGGGTGACTGAAAAATGACTAAATTTTGGTCAAAAAATATTTTTCCAAAAATGTCGTCCGCGCCCTGAAAACATGTTTTTTGTTCTAATTAGGGCCTAATAAGTTCAAAAAAGTGGTCAGAACCACTTTTTGGGATATGTGGTATAACCCACTTTAGCCTAAAAATTCTTCTTGGCTTTCCTTATGAATTTCAGTTGAAAAACTAGTTTTGACTGAGACCCTTGTTTTTTTAATGTTCATTTTGCCCTAAAATCCTGTCCCGCAATCCAGCTGAATCCTTTTTTATTTTTTAATTTGATAAATATTTTGTTGAAATCACATACCTTTAACTGAGCATACACGATGAATTCTCCGGTTTGTTTGTGCATTTCTGGTAGGCCCACCTTGACGCCTCTGTAGACGTACAAATCAGTCCTTTTCTTGCCACCTGCTTCTTCTTTCAACTGCATTTTGTACTGCTCAATGCCGTCTCTCAGAGGTCGAATCAAGTCTTCTCTAAGCAATCGGAACTGCACATCCAGGTAGTGCTCTCCATCGTCGTACTCCCCAGTTTTCTTGGCTGCTCTAAGGTAGACTTTCTTGCAGCTGCTGATGTCATCTGGCTGAGGGGTGACTGACAGGAAGCGAAAATCGCCAGGAGGCACTCCTTTACTACCAACAAAAACAGTGGGTTGAGGAGGTCGAAGGGCAGTAGCAACTTGAGTTTCTTGTTTCAGTTGGATCTGGGAAGCTTTGGTGGCCAGACGGTCCTAGAATATATAAAAAAAGTTGTTTTTTGGTAAAAAGTGGATAGTTCCCCATTTTTTCTTGTGGGTTAGTCCCAATTTTTTCTGGTTTTAGTATTTTTTGGTTGTCCCTGCACATTTTGGCGAATTCCATATCCATAGAATAACTGAAAAACATAATTCTGAAATAGAAATAAAATCTTGGGAAGAAATCGAAAAGAGAAAACAAAAGATTACATCGTAATTATTACTCGTTTTACGGTTCGAAAATTCTTGAAATTTATCGAGATAAACTGATTCCAGACTTAAACTGGATTTGGATTCTATTTTTTGTATACCGTATTTCTTCTAATTGCCGCACAGTCTCTAATTACCGCACACCCCTAACTTTAAAGACTTGTATCTCGGAGCAGAGTGAATATTTTGCTAAGCTGTTTGATGTATTTTCTTAACTCCCACGAGCTCTACCGATTCCACTTTTCAGATCTTGGTTAAGCACCTGAAAATCTCTAGATCGAATTTAAAAATTTCCGATTTTCGGGTGATTGAAAAATAAGCGCACATGTGCGGCAATTAGAAGAAATACGGTATATGCTCAATATAGCATGGATTCGCTCCGACTTTTCAGAGCAAATCCAGAGCTACATTTTAGTATATCGCTATATCAATAAATGCAAATTTCAATGAAAGATTAAATTTAACTGTTTTTAGAGCCTCTTGTTGGATGAATGTTCCGCCTATCATTATTGGAAATTGTTTGACAAAATTTTCAAATCGCAAAAATTAGTCTCCAAAAAGATTGTGAAAAATTGTGGTTGGCGATGCCAAGAAAAAGTTAAGGCCAGATAAAGTAGACAAAAACCACAAAGGAGACTCAGGAAATTTGACGTGAATTTTGAAATATTTTTTTATATATTTTTCCAGATAAAACAGCTACTTTTAGCATTTCAATCAAATTTCAGTGCTAAAAAACCTGCCTTTAGAGCCTCATCCAGCTTTTTCACTTCTTCTATTGTTTCTGCAGACAAGAAGTCCTGCCCCACTTTGGTCAGATCATTAACAACATTGCCAACCAAATTGATGTGTTTGTCCATCCTGGTGGGCATCAACTCCAAACCAATTATGAGCAAAGTCACAAAATGACCGATCAACTTAGCGTGTTGCACACTTCTGTAACTGCTGTCAATGACTACATTAGGACAAATGAGGTCATTGACGACAGTTGAGATGAGGTTGCTGGTGAGTACTTTCAATAGAAAGTCATTAATGAGGGTTCTGAGATCGGCTTGGCTGGCGGAAGCAGTAGCCACTACAACTTGCAACAATTTGGCCTGCTTGTAAACATCGGGCCATAAGTCGTTGAGACGGTTGATGAAGCTCTCGTTCTAAAATACATAGCGTGTGAAAATTTAAATTAGGAAATTCTAGTTAAATTTTGAAAGAAGCTATGATTGAACTGCTGGCCACTTAAAACACCGCAACGGGTAAACGAAAAGTTTAGCTGCGACAAAAATGCCACATAACGAAAATAGCCATTGACCAAAATTAGTTAACCCACAGGTAAATCTAGTTTTCACACTATCTGATGACTACCCACTCTAAGTCATAATCATATTATTACAAAAGCTACGGATGTCTAGCACACAGCAACCGAAAATACCGCAGCACGGAATGATATTTTTTACGCCCACAAAATATTTTTTCTAGCCACATATTTGAAATCCCGCCATAAGAAATTATTATGTGGCCATAAAAAATCTTGGATGAGTCTGCAATGAATCATAAGCCCTAATTATAACCATCTACTCTGAGCTATATCTTTTTACGTCGAGTTCATGGATGGATGTGTGTTTGGAATTGTGAAGTGCATGGTTTTGACAAATTTCTATTGCATTTTTTCGCATCTTTGTGAGTAGCTGTTGCTAAATTTGTAGAGTTGGTTTGAAGAAGTGCTAGGATGATTTTTTTTTAAAAGAGAATGAGAATTCTATTCCGGATTTTTCAGGTTATAACCTCAATTGCATTCTCGGAACTTGTCAAAGTTAAAATACTCAAATGGAAAATCAGGACAAGTCGGTTAAAATTCTCCTCTAACAATTTATTGCGAAATTGTTTTTAGTATTAATGAGTTCTCTCCGATTGCGCTTCGGTACAGAGCTGTGCACAGAAGAGTTATCGAGTCTCCGGCCGTTGAAAGCAGGCCTGTTTCAAAAGTTCCTGCTACCAAAGATAAGCATCGAAGAAGTCTAAACTTGTTCCGACTGCCGAGGTAACATTTTCCAAGCCTGCAAATCTCAAGAAAAAGCGATGGTCTGAAACAGAAACTCAGCGCCTGAAGGTATTTTCCAACTTTTGCTGAGGTAGAAGCAAAATACTCATACGTCAGAACGTTCTGAAGGTGGCAGTCAATCCTCAAACCGATGAAGACTGGAGTAAGATTGCCAGAGTTACAGGAGAAAGGTTGTTTTCTCAAAATGTTTTAGATTGAAGATTGCTATTTTTGTGATTTAGGACTGGAGCAGAATGTCAGGAGCACGCTAAAAAGATCCACTGGGTGCCGCCAGTTCATCCAAGGATTTCTCAGTTAGAGGTGGATTATGCTTCCGACAACAACGAAGAAGGTCTGGATGGCTATTCCACCAGCACTCCGAAGTCCATCTGCAAAAAGTACAGCGATTCTAAAAAAAACTGGTTTGAAGAAGATTTCTTCGGCGCCCACAATCGACAGCAAGATGTAGGTTTAAAAGGGTTTATGGCTAGCTAATAAAATTCGTGCTTTTAGATCTCGGTTCTAGAACTGGATCCCGACGATTCGCTATTGCAGGCGCTGAGCACACCTCAAGCTGAATCAAGACCAAAGAAAATCCGTCGACCGTTTATGATGAAAGTGGTAACCGAAAGCCCAATTAAAAACGTTGGTTCTGATGAAGAAAATTGATTTGGTTGGTTGCCGTTTGTGAACCTATGGCTGCCATTGAGGAATAAATTTTTTGTCTTGTCCTTTATCCTTTAATGGGTTTCGCAAAATTAATTTTAATTTCGTGATGGAAAATTTCCACTCTCCATTTCCTGGCTTATTTACCGCGTAAGTTCTCCATCAAATGAGTTTCCCAAGGGTTGCAGTAAAACCAGTTAGTAAAAGCCGTCACTTGGCATATATGCAATATTTTTAGTTCTAGATTTCTGCAAGCTACGAATGTTTGTGATACGGTGTATTGCTCGTGCCGATCTCTGATAGCTGACCACTAGAATTTTCCATACAAAATTTTTTAAAAAGTCACATTTTTTCCAAAAGGAAATATTATTGCTATGGGAAAAATTGGTACTTATGGGTTATCCGTCCACATTTCTAAAATTTTTTGAGGGGGGACGGGTATATTTTCATAAGGGTGTATCCCCCATCCCTTGCAATGAGGAGCAAGTTGGGTCTTTAGCCGCGAAGCGGTTGAACATACCCAAAAACTGGGATCTTTCTCATGTAGAATTAGGTATAAAATTATGTATAAATTATGTGGTTATATAAAATTATGTGGACTAATTTTTGAAAATGTGGACGGATAACCCATAAGAACCGAAAAATTTATCGTCCCCCCAAAAACTTGTAGAAATGCGATCTCTGAGGGTCTTCTTAATTTCAGATACTTATGTGGTCAAGGAATGTACCTCGCCATATATAATAACTGTTTGTCTGTATCTTGAAAAAAAAATGCCACTAACCTGGACTCTTTTCAGCAAATCACTGGAACCGTCCAGCACTTTTTTGCTGTTGAGCAGCTCACACAACTCTTCAATTTTATGGTATGGATACAAGTAAGTCTTCTTCTCTGTTGTTTTTTGACTGCTGTTGGGAGAGCTTTCCACGATACTAAGTACTCGTTTTGGGCGATGTTGGTAAGGTCTGGAGTATCCGACGGAGTTTTGGCCTTGCAAATTGCTTGAAAATTTGTTTCTAGCTGGAACATTTGGTGTTCCTTTCACTGTGTTGTTGGTGCTGCTAGGCACATGACCGGTCTCTCCATTCTTGCTGAATTGTACATTATTCTTTGGATATCTGTTTACAGAAGTTCCTGCTGTTGCAACCGGTGTGACGGGCGGACGAAAATACCTCGGTGTGTCTTGAGCATTGTTTGGAGTAGATTTTTGAGGCGAACGTTTTATTGGGAATCCCGCAGGCTTTTCAGACGAGTTTGATGACATAAATGGCTCTGTAAAATATTTGCTTTACATTTAAGAAAATATTAAAAAATTTACGGACAAATTTGTTTTAGATGGGAAAGAGGAGTTTGGTATGAAAAGTCAGTGCATTAAAATTTTCATTTGAACAAAATTTTATGACAAAAAGTTCAACAAGCACTGAATAATATAGTATGCTAAGAAGGCGGGCAGGAGTAGTGTGGGCCAAATCACTTTGCCAAAATCAAATTGCAATATTCGGTGAATATTTGCCGAATATTGCAAATGATCTTGGCGCAACTTCAGGGGATCGATCGCGAATTTCTAAAATAAAGCCATCTAGTGTCAAAAATAAAGGCAATTTAAAGGAATTCTAACCAAAATAAAGGCAACTTAAAGGCATGTTGTCCCTATGCTTCAAACGCGACAAAAATCAACAAAACAACAACTTTATTGACGAACAACATATTTTTCTCCCCCTTTCCTGCTTTCAACAACTCTTTCTGCCCAAGAAAGTAGTCATAACTTTCATAACATTCGTCAAAATGTGCCTTTATTTTCAAAAAAAAATTAAATGCAAAATTTTCAAAAAAAAAGGGAATAATCGACCCTGCACAACTTGATTTTGCCCCAAATTGATTTTTGTTTATTGCAAGGTCATTGGTTAAGAAGCAGCTTTTTATAAATGAATCATCACAGGCATCGTAATTTATTCTGCTGTGTGAGGGAGAGTAAGAAAAAGATGGGAATACAAGAGAAAAGAAATTAGACAGTTGTTCCTGGATCTGTTAACATTTCTACTTAGTATTACAATGGAGTGATTTTTTTGGTGCCCGTCACGTTTTGTTTTTGTTTTTTTTCTTTTCAATCGTTACCCACGACATGTCTTATCATCCGTTCTGATTTTTTCAGAGCCCCATACTAGAACTCTTTCTCTATCTTTTGAGTATTGGATGTCTAATATTAGCGACGATATTTCGGACGATAACTCGACGATAACTCGGAACTCCGAAAAATTTTACGTCAAATTTCATTTACCTTCGAAAATTGCGCAAAATATTCGGAAAAAAGCGTTTGAATTGCTGCCTTTTTAAAATGTTTGAATTTTACGAACTCGAAGTTATTCTTCAGTCAGTCTCACCATTATTGTATGGCGCCGTTAGTCGCAAGTTTTTCTTGTTATTTTATATGAGAGCGGACAACATTACAAAGTTTATAACTAACTTTAATCTACTGTAATCTAACCTAATCTACTTTGATAATATTGTAAAAGTTTCAAAATTCAATTAATCGCGTTTTACTTTTAAAAATACTACCCTAAAAATACGGTGATTGAGACTGCCGATGTCACCCTTCATTTTCAAGTCGAAATTTGAGAAAATTTCTACTTATTGTTTGACTGGTCATTTATCAGTTATTATTTCTAATGGACCAGTCCTTCGGCCCCCAAAAATGACATCGGTCTTTACCACACCGAACTCTGAGGTTCATCTCAGGGTGAGATATAAACCCGGGTGATGCATTCATCATTCACTGACTCTATTATCAAGAATTCAATAAAAATAAGTCACGATTTCATCAAAATTTTAGAATATTGTTTTTGATAGTATTGTGTCTTAGAACGAATACCTTTATTTTCCGTTTTGAAAGTACAAGCACTTGAGAAAATCTTCTCTGTCTGTAGTGCAGAGTCTTTTATCTTTTCTTCCACCCTTACCCCTCTATTGGAATACATCTGTTGATTTTCAGAGCTGCTCTATCGAAAAAGATGTCTATTAAGTTGACCGAGTAAGTTTTCAAATAAATTATGTCAGAAAGCTGTCAAGTTTATTCACGTGTTTTATTCTAATGGCTTATAATTTGAGGATTTTGCCAGCCCCGTCGCAAGCGTCAGATGAATGGGCTGCATCGGTGACTAGGGACCCATGGTTTCGGGGCCGTGAGGTTAGTTCTTTTTTATCGGCCTTCGCATTAAATAGTTTCAAAATGAGTTGCAGAGCGCCATCAAGTCTTCATCTGCAGCGGCAATTGTGAGCAAAGAGGCACCCCCATATGGTCATCGAAAAGGGTTTCAGCCAAGGACGGCAGAGGTATTTTATTTTATTGTTTTTCTTTCAATAGCTGATTGATATTATGGTATTTTCTTTAGGATTTTGGAGACGGCGGGGCTTTCCCAGAAATCCATTCTGCACAGTTTCCTTTGGGTATCTTTTCCTGCCTTCGTTTAAAATGATTAATACCCGAAATTTTAGGAATGGGAATGGAGAAGGGCAGAGCCAGTGGCACAAACAGTCAGAAGACGATTGCCTTGCAATATGACACCGACGGGAAGCTTCGGCATGACCTAGTTGCTAGAATCGGGCATGACAAGGACAAGGTGCAAATTTTACAGCAAATTTTTGGTTGATTACGTTAAAAAAATTCAGATCATTCACTCGAGACTCATAGACACCAAGTCGAAATTGATTGATGAGCAAGACGAAACCTTTCACAAGCCAGACGAAGAAGAAATCGAGAGAACCACGGAAGCTACCAGATTGGCTCTTGAAAAGATTACTAATGCTAAGGTAGGGAGTGCTTTCTGGTGGTTTTAATGACGGACTTTCATCTTACAGGTCGCTGCTGCCCTGCCTGTTCAACATGCTCAGAAGACTGCTCCGGTTCAGTACATCCGTTATACACCTAGTCAGCAAGCAGGAATGAACGCGGGAGGGGCTCAACAGCGAATCATTCGGATGGTCGAAGAGCAGAAAGATCCTATGGAGCCACCTCGTTTCAAGTTTGTTTTTGTGTTGTTTTGAAAGTAGCTAACTGGGTGAATTCTGGGTGTTTTCAGCATCAGCAAGAAAATCCCACGTGCACCGCCATCTCCGCCTGCACCAGTGCTTCATTCGCCAACAAGAAAGGTGATTAATTATCTTTTTTGTACATTAACGCATTTAAAATTGTTATTCCAGGTGACTGCTAAGGAGCAGTCTGACTGGAAGATCCCGCCATGCATCTCCAACTGGAAGAATCCGAAGGGCTACACCGTGGCATTAGACAAGCGTTTGGCTGCGGATGGAAGAGGACTTCAGCAGGTGCACATTAACGAAAACTTTGCAAAAATGGCAGAGGCCTTGAGTATTGCGGAGAGAAAGGTACGCGAATGTTTCGGCTTTGTCTGCTTGCAACCAAAAAGAACTTTAGGCTCGTGAAGCCGTTGAGGCTCGCGGTCAAATGGAGCGTCGTATTGCACAGAACAAGAAGACCGAGCAAGAAAAGCGAATGAGAGAGATGGCACAGAATGCTAGGTGAGAATTAAATAATTCTTTTTAGATTAATGACTTTAACCATAAGTATTTTAGACAAGCTCGTGCTGAAGTTAAGAAGACTCGTGCCGCTGAAGAAGACTCCGAAGATGTAAGGGAGCAGCTCAAAGAACGAGAAAATATCAGGTAAATTTACTGTAAAAGTGCGTAAGTCGTCTGTATTAACATTCTGCTTTATAGACGTGACCGTATGGATGATCACCGAAGAGATAGAAACATTGCTAGAAGTCGGCCAGATAAGATCAAGCAGTTAAACCGCGAGAAGGAGCGTGACATGAGTGAGAAGATTGCCCTTGGACTTCCAGATTCTCGTGCTCGGGCTGGCGAAACTCAATTTGATCAGCGTCTCTTTGACCAAACCAAGGGACTCGACGCTGGAGGGATTGATGATGAGACTTACGCTGCGTATGATAAGCCTTGGAGACCTCAGGATAATGTGCAGCAACATATCTACCGACCAAGTAAGCCTATTACTGTTTAGTGTACTTTCCAGTATGATAAATATTTTTTATTTTTCAGGTAAGAATATCGATGCAAATGTCTATGGTGCAGACTTGGATAAGATCATTAGCACTAATCGATTCGTAGCAGACAAAGGATTTGAGGGTGGAAGTGATGCGGCAACCCGTACTGGACCAGTGCAGGTTTGTGTCATTGATATCTCATTTGACTACTTGAATATCCTGTTTTGTGTTTCAGTTCGAGCAGGCGGATGAGGATATCTTCGGTCTTGGGGAGTTGCTTCAGACGGGATCTAGCAAGAAAGGCAGTGCCGCATCATCAAGTAAGCAGAAGCGCGGAGATGATGAAGCTCCAGCTTCCAAGCGTATCCGCAGATAAAAAATTTGTTCAGTAATTCCAATAATTCATTTCGTTCATTATTTTGCGTTGTCTGTTGTTGTGTAAAACAAAGGGAAATAAAATCATTTTATGAGATGTTGATCGGCAAATCACAAGTGAGTGTTACACAAATAGGTAGGATAGGTTTATAAAAGTTTCAAGAGTCCTGTGATTTTGTCCACATCTTCTTGTACTCCAAAAATTCCTAACACAGTTCTTGAGCCTGGTGGGATCTGTGTATATCCAGCATCTTGAACCTAAAATAAAAAGGTCATTATGACTTCAGCATGAATATTGATCTGACCAAGTATGCGTAGAGACCCTGAAAATTTAATATATTTATTTATATTCGAAGCTATTTAAATTTACCGAATCCTTGGCTTGTTTGAACAGATCGAGTAACTGCTCCGTACTCTGACCTTTCACAACAATTTTGACTTCCCCGTGATTTCGCCATGAATTTAGCGCTTCCATTCCCTAAATTTATTTGCTTGTATGTGCAGTCTATGTGAATGTATCAGTTTATAGTCGGCAAACCTCTGGTGACTTCTGTGCGACACGGTAGACTCCGAGTGTGGCATGGCCTACTTGTGCTGCTAATTTTCCGACACCCATTTTTAAACTCATGTTAGCAACTGGAATGTTGTAATATTTAATTATAGAATTTTGGAAGAATATTATCTTAACCGAAAATCATTTTATGTGTTCGTTTGGCTGGTGGACGGATCGATCGAATTACATCTGCTAAAGTGGAACTACTCGTAGTTGTTATAGACTCTGAGCCGAGAACTTTTGCTGCAGCTCGTGAAGTGGAAGCTTTAGGTAAAAAATAATTAGAGTTAACATAACTCGGCTGAAAAGTCAATGTATCTACCTCCAATATTGTTGTCGGAAATATCCTCCTGCTCCTCTTCTTCCCCCTCAACGTCTGACTGATTGGAGTGGTCGAAAATCCAATTTACTGCCTGTTCTAATCCCGCGCCACCTGTACGTTGAATTGCCAAGGTAGCTATGTATTCCTGAAACAAAATTTTAGTTTTTAATTACGAACTCTAGAGACCGTTAACCAAGAGGGAAATTACCACAATTGGATAATTAATTTATTTTTGCAAACCTCAAAACCGAATTCCAACACTTGATCCAGCAGTAGCCTATTTACGTTGAACTTTGTGGGATCCGAGGGATGGGCTGAAAGAGAAGAAGTTGGAGCGGATGACTCACTCCTCACTTCAAATCCTGGAGAAGCGGCTGTGAAAGAGCTGGATGTGGGTCCAGAACTGCTGGTTGCAGAAACAGCTGGTTGATTGGTAGTGGTCGATGCAGGTGCTGCAAAGTGGTTCACACTGAATGTGGTTCGTGCTGGCGGTGACTGAGAGCTAGCAATAGAAGAATGTGCCGGCTCTTGTCCAAATAGGTTTGGTTGTTGATGATGAGAGTTGCCGCTGATCGTGGTCGAAGAGACCAACTCGTCTGCTAAACAAAACCCCTTTCTTGGTTGAGCACCCGAAAATCTCAAGTTCACCCTCAAAAATTTTCGATTTTTGAGGGGTTGGAAAATAACTCATCCGGGTAGAAAATACGGTAAAATGATTATAACAAAAACTTTTACATGGAAGCAAAAAAACTCATGACTTTTTCCGAGTAAAAAAACGATGCTTGGGTCGACACTCACCGTGAGCGCGCCTCTAAGTTATATTTAATCATCGTATTTTGATTGGTGAAAAATAGTCATTTTAAGTAGCAACCTCGTGCGCAGGGTGGCCGTATCGTTTTTTGAGAAAAGGGGCATTCGATCATTAAAAGGGGGCATTTATAGCTAAAAAGTTCCAAAAAGGGGCATTTTATAATTTTTTACTAATTAAGTCTTGAAACTGTCGGATGGCATAAATTTTACAGTAATAATACGCTGAGCAATTAAATTTTTATTCTACGACAGAAGAAACGATCGAATCATTCAACATCCCCAATCATTGACCCTTGTTCGCTTAAAGAAGTCTTGGATGTTGGAACCCACACGTTTGGCCATGCTTTAAAGTCCTAGGGTTAAATAGCACAGTATGCGAAAATCATACAGAGTAACATTTTGAGGCAAGAAAATGCAGAAAACTAGGGCGCAAAGAGTGAGATACAGTGAAAAAACTCATGCATCGTTACAACAAAATTTCAACATTTGTTTTATGTCCCTTTTTTCCTAAAAAAGGGGCAAATTTTCCAAAAAGGGGGCATTTGCCCCCTAAAAGGGGCATTATGGCCACCCTGCAAAAGAGCTGGAACCTTTTATATATTTTTAAAAAGTATTTAAAGATGATGCAAAATGGGTAAAAAGAAAAACTGTTCAAACAGTTTGCCGGTCCCTGCCTTACTTCGTCGTGTGGCTCAGGGGAATCCTTTTAATAAAACCTGTTCTAACCTTGTGATTGTGGTTCTAGAGGGATATCCCCAGAAAGTTTCGTGCCAAATCGAAAACTTCCTCTCCCAAAGTCCAGTTGACCGCCGCTTCCACTTGCTGCAAAGCTGTTGTTGTTAGTGGAACAAGAAGGCAGAGGCGACTGAGGGGTGCTCTCCTCCGATGCTGGATCTGCTATATCCACCAAGTTTTCTTCTGCTCCCTGGTTGTGAGGATGGTTGAAAGAGGATAGGGAGTGGACTGCAGGATCGGATACTCCACTAGAAGAGGAGGGCACTGGAGGTGGTGCGCACAAGGAGGAAGAACTGACTGGATCAAAGGATTGATGCAATTGATGGCCAGCCGCTCTATTGTTATTGCTTGAAGAAGCTGAGTTTGAGGAAACAGGCTCCGGCGGATTAAAGTCGAGCAAAGCGTTGTTCAATGGCTGAGGTGGGGGAGGCAGTGGAGGCGGCGGAGTGTCGTTGGCGTGAAGTCTTCTGTTTGAGTCGCCCGAGTCTGGCGGAGGATGGCTCATCTAAGGTTGGCTGGTGGTGGTTTACACAACTGAAAAATGATTTTTATTAAGTAAGTCAAACTATTCTGATTAAGGTTAGTATACTTGGTGTGTAAATGGGTGGAATAGTGCCGCCAATGGTCGGAATCGTTGCGCAAATTCAAAAAAACCTTTTTCAATAGAAACAACGTTAGTTAAACAACGTTAAAACAACGTTTAATTAGCGCAAAAATTACTAGTAACAAGGGACAGCAGGCGCCTATCGACGCCTATATCGTATTTTGAAATTCAAATATAAATCCACTTTTCACTTTCAAGGGGCAAAATTTTTCAAGCAATCTTCAAATCGCCATTAAAGGTGTAAGGCTTTCGAATGCATAAACATGCAAATACCCCCTTGTGACCAAATGGGTACTCATAAGATTAACCCTGAAAACCACCACTTTTCACTTTGAAAGGGCAAAATCTCAATTTTTTTCACAGAAATCTTCAAATCTGATTGCGAAAGGTCGTCCGCCATTAAAAGAGCTTTCGAATGAGCATAAACATGCAAATAAAATTATTACGCTAAAAAAAGGTTTTCCTTGTGACCAAATGGGTACTCATAAGATTAACCCTGAAAACCACCACTTTTCACTTTGAAAGGCAAAATATCAATTTTTCACAACAATTTTCAAATCTGATTGCGAAAGGTCCTCTGCCATTAAAAGAGCTTTCGAATGAGTATAAACATGCAAATAAAATTATTACACTAGTTTTTGACCAAATGGGTACTCATAAGATTAACCCTGAAAACCACCACTTTTCACTTTGAAAGGGCAAAATCTCAATTTTTTTCACAACAATTTTCAAATCTGATTGCGAAAGGTCCTCTGCCATTAAAAGAGCTTTCGAATGAGTATAAACATGCAAATAAAATTATTACACTAAAAAAAGTTTTCCTTTGTGACCAAACATGTACTCAAATGCGTTAACCACCCACCAACCCACCCGTCCCAAATACTATATAGAGATGGTATTTGTTGCAAAGTTCCGACTTTTGCTGCAAAATTCTGATATGCTCGATTTGTTCTAGGATCTCGTCAATGGATCCGATAAACTTGCATTTTTAAAAAAAGGATTTAAATACAGGGCGACGGTCATTTAGTCCCCAAAAGCCACAAATTTGAAATTTTAGCACATGTTTGAGTCCTGGTGGTAGCGGTCATTGTTTTTTTCTTGAACAAGAGTCATAAACTAGTTTTTATGAGACCAGTGAACCTCAGGTTGGATAGGAGAACCTCCTGGTACCTCCCTAAATGGCTATCCACCTCCAGAAACCGGAATTTTGGATTTAGCTGAAATTAATTAAAAATCAGTGTACCCTATCCAGAATCGTGTCCTGAACACGGTTTGATGATGCTAAAACAGCGATTTGATTTGCAGAAACCCCAGTTCTGGAGAAGTTTCCTCTCCCCAAGGGTATTTACGTGGTAGTATGAATGTGGTAGTACCGAGAAAGTGCTTAGATAGTGGCACTTGGGTGTTGGTAGATAATAGTTTCTAGGTAGTTGTACTTGAATGGTGACACTCAGTTGGCAGTACTCAGGTGGTAGTACGCAGGTGACCGTATATTAGACCATCATTTGAAGTGGATGAGACTACTTTTTCTTTTTTTCTTCTAAATGTTGGGATATGGATCACTATCTAGGTAGTCAAACCTGAAAATTAGAGCACCACAGATAAGGGTTGACCCCTGCCCGTGATTTTTCATGCGGGGAGGGATTTTACAAAATTTTTGATGCGGGGACTGGGAGAGCATGTTTTTCGATGCGGAGAGGGAAGGATAGAAGACGAGGGCCAACCCTACCCCAGATATAAGAGCATCTTGGTACAGTCCAGAGGGATGCTCTTATATCCAGAGATACTCCACTGCAGTACCCAAATACCACCACCTCGGCAACCCTCCTGTCGACTACCACTTGGGTACCACAACCTAAGTACCACCCAGCATTTTACTGTTATCAAACATTATTTAGAATGCTCTAATTAGTACAAAAACAGATTTTGGGACCCGAAAAAACATTTAAAAAATTAACACTAAATGGACGACCACTTGGTTTGGTTCATGGATCATCCAGTAGAACTGAGGTTAAACCATACAAAAACACTTTAAGTGATGAGAGTTTTTCACAATACAAAAAATTCTAATTTAAAATTTTACTACGGACAGAGTTGACTGCATTTTCTGCGTACTTGACACACAAATAAAATAAGAGGACACCCAAAAAATTCTAGGCATCGAGGGTAAATCAAGGCCACTGAGGATTGATCTGAACCATTGTTAGTGGATCTGGACTATTAAAAGTGGATTAAGACCACTAAGGGTGAATCTGTACAGCTTTTTTCCCTCACTGAAAAAAATTCTGTTAGTACCATGTTGTAGCTAAGATTCAGGGCTTCAAAATGAGCTATCAACAACCTACAACTTATTGAAAAATTCAGGTTAAAAATGCTTAGGTCCACACTCGACTGACTCGACTGAGTGTGGACCTAACCATTTTTAACCTGAATTTTTTAATAAGTTGTAGGTTGTTGATAGCTCATTTTGAAGCCCTGAATCTTAGCTACAATATGGTACTAACAGAATTTTTTTCAGTGAAGGAAAAAAATTTACAGCCCTTTCCGCGTTAAAAACACGCTTAGGTCGACACTATTTGTGAATATACCTTAAGGGTGGATCTGGACCATCAATCTGGTCTCACCCAGTGGCTTTTAGTATTCCCTTCCCCTCACGTATGGCCTTTAAAATTCCTTTCTAGATCCGAAACTTAAGATTTCCCAAGTGAATGAGATCTGTTGAGGATGGTGTATGGTGGCAAAGAAAAAATTATCTTTGCTACCACCAGGATTTAAACCTGTGCTGAAATTTTAAATTGGCGGCTTTTGGGGAGGAAATGACCGGGGACGAAAAGACCTAGTGCCCAAATACAAATTAATATGGCTGAAAGCTCAGATAAAACAAGTTTTCACCGCTACTCGCAAGTCTTTTACAAATTTATTGCGCCACCCTGTAACAAAATCATAAGTAAGTTTTGTGAACCCGTCAACATTTTTCAATTTTTTTGTCCTTCCGTTGGCATTGGCATTTAATACGTCAGTCAAATGTTGGTTGTGGGCACTGGCGCGTGCTTTTGGCGGATGTTTGAAAGAGTAATATGTTTTCAACACCGAATATACTTATATAGGTACAAGAACAAAGACCATCATAGCTAGATAAGAAAACTCTCGCACTTTTTCCCAAGGAATTACAAATAAACACCAGAATAAAAAGTAATTGAAGGCAGCCCCTAATAAAGAAAATAATTATTTCTTCACTAAGCAAGCATAAAATATAGAATTTCACAACAACTTTAGTTGGCAAAATACAAAATCTGCAGAAGTGAGAGTAGGCAGAGAAAAAAAAATTCGTAGGTTTAAACTTTTCCGCAGAAAAAAATTAAAGAAAAGCCCCTATTCAAAGCATATTAAAAAAACAACAGGGGGACCAAGGCGTATTTTGCAAAAAAAACAACAGGGGGACCTAGGCGTATTTTGCAAAAAAAACAACAGGGGGACCTAGGCGTATTTTGCAAAAAACAACAGGGGGACCTAGGCGTATTTTGCAAAAACAACAGGGGACCTAGGCGTATTTTGCAAAAAAAACAACAGGGGGACCTAGGCGTATTTTGCAAAAACAACAGGGGACCTAGGCGTATTTTGCAAAAACAACAGGGGGAAGGCGTATTTTGCAAAAACAACAGGGGACCTAGGCGTATTTTGCAAAAAAACAACAGGGGGACCTAGGCGTATTTTGCATAAAAACAACAGGGGGACCTAGGCGTATTTTGCAAAAACAACAACAGGGGGACCAAGGCGTATTTTGCAAAAAACAACAGGGGGACTATGTAAGTGAGTGCGCGCATCTATAACCCATCAAGCCCCCTGCGCCCCCGAAGGGGGCAAAAGCAATGTCTTAAAAACCCTAAAATTTATTGAAACACCATGTATATGCGACAAAATTTTGTCCACGAAGAATTTTTGAGGCGTGACAAAATTTTGTCCATATCCGCTAATTTCAGGGTGCGCATTCCACGTTATCATAAGGAAATAAGATAAAGTATACATACGCATAAAAGAAACACAGTTTGATGCACACACCTCTCAGTCAGTTGGATCACCCTGCGCCTATGCACAAAAAATGACTGCACGAAACAACCACCGCAAAACCCAAGTAAACAAGCGACCACATACCCCACTCACGTAATATCAACTAACGGATTTATTTCAACAACAGGAAAAACAACAAACAAGTTTCTCTCGAACAGCTGCCAAGGCTGAAAAATCAACTTGCTTCTGGTCCGATTCACGCTGCCCACTGACGACATACCCCTATTAAAATAAATGGATTTAAACCTCCTCCTTAGCAGATTGGAAAATTTCTCCCCGCGACTTGTAGCCTTCCTTCACTGGCTTTTTGAAGTAGTCATCATTGATGTGCTCACCGATCTTGATGCCGTCGATGTTCAACCTTGCGCTGGCAGCAATAACGAAGGCCTAAAGATGACTGAATCATTTAAGACAAAGCAATACGTCGCAGTGGGGTGGCATTCAACTTGATAAAACCTGAAGCATCAGTATTGAGATGGATGACGTGATGAGATAAGTAAAAATAAGTTCCCCACCTGTGACCAGCAATAGCCCCGACTTTTCCAGCTGCTTTAGACCCCATCTTCTAATAAGGTGAGGACCTGCAAAGAGGGGTTGAAAAATACGGCCCCATGGGTCCTTTTTGGAAGATATACGGCGACCCCTAATTTTGGTCCTGAGAAGTGGTGCTCTAATGCAGACGGGTGACGAAATAGACACTGGCACGGCCTTTCAAAATGCTCCAAAAGGTGCATTTTGGATTTTTAGACGAAAGTGCAGACTCTACGTCATACACAAGGCAAAAAGTCACATGAAACTTCAATCGTATCGAAAATCGTATTCTCAGGAACAAGTCATATACCAAAATGTAGCCCTGGATCTCCTCTAAAAACTGGGACGAGATTATTGCTGGATCGAGGACGTGTGAAAACTAGAGACTATTTTAAGTTTGGAACTTATTTTTCTAGGTTCTTGTCTTTTATCCCGACCCCACCCGAGTTTTGATTGTTGAACTTTATTTTTATTTTGACACAAATAAGTTGATTCGCCTTTTTGGCGGCATAAAACATGCATGCATACCAGAGTTTCTTTGTGCAGTAGGACCAAGCTGACAAAAATTTGTTCAATTTCATACTTTTAAGCTATTTTCCACGTCCTGGTACTCTTTTAAATTAGGATGGGGTCGGGATAAAGGATAAGAACCTTTTTCTAGTCAAATCTGGAGTATTTTATACTCAAAATGCACCTATTCGGGCGTTAGGCCTTGTTCACAATGGTGAACTGTAAATTCAACAATCCTCACTCGGAAATGACCGTAACTTCTTTTTTAATTTTCCAAAAATCATTCTTCTGGGGCCATCTTGTAGCTGAGATTCAGGGCCACCGAATAGGTTATTGGTCGAGTTGGTATTTATTTGAAAATGTTGAAAAAGAATCAACAATCCGCACTCGCTCGGAGTGAAGATTGTTGAAGTTTTTCAGCATTTTTCAATTCATAACAACTTGATCAATAGCCTATCTGGTAGCTTTGAATCTCAGCTACAAGATGTCCCTAAAAGAATGATTTTTGGAAAATTAAAAAAGAAGTTAGGGAACGTCCATAAATTATGTCAGACTGACAGCCCGGTTTTGGGGACCCCCACCCCCTGTCAGAAGATGTCAGAATGGGCCGGAACCAACCCCTATTAAAATCTGATAGTTTTCTGACACAACTTTAGACTTCCAAATTTCACATTGTTTATAATGTTTAATAATCTAAGAACTCAACAATCATTCAGAAAATTTACAAAATTGTTTTCAAAAGGTATTTTTATATTATAGTTGCATACTGAAATTTCAATAGCATACAAAATAGTTTTTTCGTAAATATGTGTTAGCTTGGTCTTGACTCACTCATTCGCCTCTTCTTTTTCTAAGGCCTTGTTTTTTTGATGCTTCAGACCATTTCATTGGCCGAAAGGATATCCAACTTTCGGAGCTTCAGGTATTGGTTCATAAAGTAGACTGCAGATATTAGCACTATCACAGTAAGCCCATAAAAATGCATCTACGATGGTGATGTTGTCGTCAATCAAAGAGTTGCTGGCAGGAGTAGGAGGAAGTGTGGCTGCAGGAACGGGGTGGCGGAGGAGGAGGAGGAGTTAACTGCTGGATAATTTCAATCAATGCTTTTGATAAGGCATTAAAATCCATAGGAGGAGGGCTCGCGGGACCAAAAAAAAGCGGTCAAGTATTGGGTCCCCAATCTGATATACAGTCAAACCTCTCTAATATGACACCCCTTTATTATGCCACCCTCGCTATTATGCCACATTTGCTCGGTCCCGAGAATATTCAGCACAAACATATATTTATTATGCCACTCCTAAATCTCTTCAGGAATGGCAACTTCAGGTGCTGCGTCCTCTGCTCGAACAGTTCTCCGCCCACGACATCTTCAATCTGGAAGGAGAATAAAGCTTTGATGGATCGGGTGGTTGAATCAACCTTCTTTACCATACCCTCTCTAATATGCCACCCTCGCTATTATGCTACTTTCGCTCGGTCCCGACGAGTGGCATATTAGCGAGGTTTGACTGTATTCCAAATGCAATCAAAGCTTTCTTTAAGAAAAGTGGAAACCACTGGCAGGGCAGTTGCAGCTACAGAATAAAAGCTGCGGCGGGTTCGACTTTGTTGGATGTAGCAGTAGGTCTTTTTAATAGCACCTGTGATTTTTTAAAAATATATAGACTAGCGCAGCTTTAAGCATATTTTACACAGCTTTATTTTGAATTCTTTAACAGCTCTTTGTTCAGCATCCAGCTTTTTCTTGACAAGATCTGTAAAAGTTACGTCTAGTCTATGTATCAACTATTACCATATTTAGATAGAGATCCGAAAATACGGAAAAGACTGGTGCTGTGGAGGTTACCGATGTGCAAAACTTCCAAATTTCCTACCATCATTTCTCCTGCGCCTATCCCATGTGTTTTTGACGCAAGAGGACCAAGAGTAGCTGAAGAGGGTGATGAAAAACCTGAATTTGGAGATTTGGCAGACAGACTCGCACTCAGCAGCTGCTTTTCTGAACCCATTTGCTTTGATCAGTACTGCCCAACTGTGAAAGACAAGTACGAAAATGATGTGTAAGCATTGTCGGCTTTATATGTCTAGCGTCAAACCGAAAATGCACATGAAAAGGCTTGCCAAGAATTTGAAATGGATTTCATGGATTTCAGGATCCTGAAGAAACCGTCCTTGAAGACGAAGTAGATTTGGCTGAGGAAATGAGGCAAGTGCGAGCCCTTCAAGAAAACTATCAAGAATTAGAAATGGAAAACTTAAAATATGAGCCATAATAAAACATGGACTATATGTTTAATCTTATTTTGCAATAAATACATTTATTTTTATATGACGTGCAAAACAGATAAACAAATACACAAAAATTAGGTCAAAATTTTCAAAACTGATTTAAACTATTCAAGAAAATTTTCTGTGAAATCTGACATTCCTGTCAGAAAAAAGACCATTTACCCCACCCCCTCTGTCAGATTTTGTCAGATTGGGCTGGGAACCCCCACCCCTGTCAGCGTGACATAATTTATGGACGTTCCCTTACGGCCATTTCCGAGCGAAAATTGTTGAATTTACAGTCCACCCTTGTGAACAAGGCCTTATGAAAGGCCGTGACTCACAGGCTGTGTGAGTCACAGCCCTCAAAACTCGAAAACATAATCAATTTAAAATAAACAA
Organism: Ditylenchus weischeri; assembly: GCA_029231635.1. Taxonomy (NCBI): domain Eukaryota; kingdom Metazoa; phylum Nematoda; class Chromadorea; order Rhabditida; family Anguinidae; genus Ditylenchus; species Ditylenchus weischeri. The sequence continues at coordinate 59,774 of JAMRYI010000572.1, forward strand.
AACGCCAAGAAATTCCAAAAAAGATTTTTTGCAAATAAGATTTTTTTCAAATTTTGTTGACTGTATTTTATGAAATCTTGTCGAAATTAGGGAAACTTCACATCCAGTCATGATTTAATCCCTACATTGAGCCTACTTACGCTTTGTGAGGTGCCTTACGCTCCACCCTCTCATAACTAGAGATGGAGGCGGGACGGGACGGGACATTCCCGACCGGTGGAGTTTCATGCGATTGTCCCGTCCCGGTATCCCGACCGAAAAAAATTTGACCCTTGTCCCGTCCCGGGAAAATTTTCGGTTTCCATATTTATTGTCCCGTCCCGGATTTTTAAAATGTGTCCCGGAACTGGCGCTAAAATTATGTTATCTAAAAACTCTATCTGTTGATGTTCTTGAACAAAGTGTTGATCTAGTACCCTTTTCTTGTACTTGTTATATGAGAATAAACGATCATTTCTCGACCGTGAAAACCCTTCCGTATCAACAACATTCCCTTCCGAGGAATTTCTCATTGTCATTTCATTAACTGGTATGTCAAATTCGAGCTTTTGCGCCCCGACCGGAAAAACCAAAAACCAACCAACAGGAATTTCACTTGGTCCCGGATTCCCGTCCCGGAACAGATTTGTAGGTTGTCCCGTCCCGGTGTCCCGTCCCGAAAAATTTTGCTAAAAATTTTGTCCCGTCCCGTCCCGGAATAGGCCATCCTCCATCTCTACTCATAACTCCCCACCCCTCGATTTTTTACTCACCTCACCTACTGGGGCTCACCTACTCAAAGTATATTTTTTAGGTGGTTAAGTTTTGTATTTGAATTTTGGAATTCAGCTAGAAAAATCATCAAACAATTTTTTACGGTCATTTCTAAATATTCGCAAGACATACCGTGTTTTCTTTTATAGGACTGCCGCTGTATTATCGCAGCCCCTTTAACTTTGAAGCTTATATCTCAGCCTAGAGAGAAAATTTCGCAAATCTGTTTTTCTCTACCTATTCTTTTTTCATATTTGGAACCCAAAAACCTTGAGATTGAGCTCAAAATTTTCCGATTTCAGGGGTTTTGAATACGGTAGGTGGTTTGGATAGATAGTCACTTTATATTTACAGGCATTTTATTTTTTAACGTGACTTGGATTGTGAGAAATTTATCGTTGAAATCCTAATCCTTACAGTTCTTTTGACCAGACTGATGACTCACAAGTTGTGAGTCACAACATGCTAAAAAAGTTTTAAAGCCCTAGGCGGGAACGAACTTGTGAGGAGCGTTTGTTTATTGAGTTTCAACTGTACCGTGATCCCAGGGTTGTTCAGCTGCATGCAAAGTTGTGAACCGGTTTTACGGCCAAGGCGAGATTCTGTACTTCATATTTTAGTCAGGTATTCATTTACCGTATTCTCTCTAATAGGCGGGCCGGCCCGTCTATTTTTCAACCCCCCTCAGAGAGGGTACGTCTATTATAAAGGCGATTTTTGAAAATTCACTTTTCGTATCTTCCAACTCAGGAAGCCAACTTAATCCGCAAACAGCCAACAAACAAATCACAACAACAGTTTATTGATTAAAAATAAAAGGGATAAATGACAGAGTGAGATATTTAGATGATGGACGATACTGTTTCATCGGTTGTCCACGGCGACGGCAACGTTTTTTGATTTTGGCTAGCAGAAACCTCGTCTATTTTTTTTCCTGTCCGCTTTCCTTCACCTAAAACAGTAACAGAATAAATACAAATGCTACAAATACCAAAACCCTGAAATACCTTGTGAAATCCGCTTCCCTGAACTCCTCAAATATAAGCTGGTCATCAGTGTTGAGAATCTGAAATCCTTGATACCCTTTACTACTTTTAAATCTAACCTGCAAGAAGAAGTTCAGCATATTGCATAAATGGATGACAAGGCTAAATGCAAAACTTCAAAATCAACGATGCTAGTTTAAACAAAGACGACCCACTTTTCGACATCACGACCGAACAAGCGAAGCAGCAGATAGCTTATAGCACGAAGTCTGAAAATTAGAGGACATAATCAGCAATCACAACTAAAACATGTTGCCCGCACGACCAGTAGTCTTATTGTAGTTGTATCCCCCCCCTCTCGACAATCATCAGAATGGAGTCGATGCTGTTATTGTTGCCATCTATACTAGAGACTAAACAAGACCTGTACTATACATCAATAGAGTAAAGACCAGCCGACTTTCTGGATTTCCGCTGCGTCTGACGCTTTTTTCTTCTTTGCTTGTTGTTTGAACCGTCGCTTGTAGACTGCGGATTGGCGATTTTCCAAATAATATTGCTCAAAAAACGAATGATGTCGAATGTTCTTAGTAGTAGCAGACACTTTAAGTTTTCCAGCATTTCTAATGTTAGTTTTGGAATTTATTTTTTCAAACTTTTTTTAAAGTTGTTGTGGTCCCGTTTAGTATTTTGTACTAGAATATGTTGTTGCCACAGATGTGGCAATTCGTAGCGCCGAGGACCTGTGAGGGAAACACACGTTACAAAAATGATGCATGCTACCACCAGGATTCGAACCTGTAACTATGCCTTGGTCATGAAAGGAAACTAAAATTTCAACTCCAGACTGCCTTGGTGCCCCCTATGGTTTTTGACCAAACTTTCAAGCGGCTATAACTTTTTTTTGAGACAGTCTATTTCAACATTTGATAGTTTTTCACTTAGGTAAATCGACCATGCCGCGTCGAATGGTGATAACAGATTAGTGATACGATAAGCGAAACATACTCAAACAACTTTTGTGACGCACAGACAGAATCCAGCGCTATAGTAATATTTTGTAAAGTAATATTAGATCAGCTTTTACTCTGCGCTTTTCTAGTGTTTCGAGTTTTAGTAGTTTTATTCTGTCGTGATAACATGAAATGTTTTCTTAAGTGTGAGAGTACATTTCATTCAGACCATCACAATCATCCGAAAAAGGCTAAACCTAATTAACAGATGCCAAATGCTCGTTCATTTTTTGGAAGTCTGCTGAAAAATAATTTCGAAACTTTTTTGATTTATTTTTGCACACAAATTGAAACTCAGTTCGGAAAGGTGTTGGAAACACAGTGTTTGCGTGAGGGTGTTGTTTTGGATTATATAATGCAGCTCACAAATGATGTACATGGTGTTTTAAAAAGTTCATCGGTTGAAAACGGTCATAACTCTAACCAAAAGTGGGCCTTTAGTAGCAAATACAAAAAGTAGGCGGCTAATTATTTAGTCGACTAAATAATTAGAATTTAGTCAGCCAAAAGTCTAAATATTTAGTCGTAGTAAATAAAAAAATTAGTGACAAAATATTTAGTGACTAAATAATTATCTTACTTTCCTCTTCCAGTGCCAGCAGCATGCCTCAAAAACACACTACATACCCTATCCAAATAATAGAAATTAACTACTTTTTCTTGCTAGCATTCACCTTCATCGCCTTGCCCTTGAGATACTTCTAGTGCTTTTCGACTTGATCCGAGCTAAATTTGACTGCCTGATCTACGAATGCGGTGTTGAGCTTCTTGGTTACATCATACCAGGATTTGTTCCACTTTGATTGAGCATCGGCTGTGCGAGAAGACGGAAAGAGAGAAGAGAACGATTCCGCAACGAGAGCTGATAACTTGGCAGAGATATCGGCGTTGAAACGACCTTTCTCCATGTTTGAGCTTTGCAAACTAAACGTTAGAGAATTAGAATGACGAAACTAAATATTTAGACTTAGGCTCAAATCACAAAGGAACCAAGCAAAAATCGTGTTTTTCAAATTATGTACCATAAATCGATAAACAAAAACGGAATTCACTTTTATACTTTTGAGATTAGATAATTTTTCAAATTCTGATAATGGTCAGTCACACATCTTTTTTTTCCACCGTTTCCACCACTTTTTTTATTCGTTATATTCGAAGCCTCAAAATATTTTTAATGGGCACGCCCGTCGCCAATGCTAGTATTTTTAAAGGAGGGTATCAGGTGAATTTTTAATAGATTTATTTTAAAATTCAAAAATAATTACCGTGTTTACTTTATTAACTCACCACCCTCTCATAACTCCCCACCCCTCGATTTTTTGACTAGGATTTCAGAGTTAGAGCCATTTTCGAAGCGGAGGACGGTGTGAAATTGTAGTCAGTTGGATTTCCATTGGGTGCGTAGTTTTACCTCAACTTTTACTTAATTACACTTGGTACCTGCCTTTCAAAATATTCCCGTCGGCGACGAGTATGCCCAGTTAATTGTATTTGTTTAGTGGTGTGTAAGCTATGGTTTGCATTGATATTCTCTACGATGTGTTTTGCTACTTGGATGCCACAGAGCTTGACTCCATGGAACTCATCAATGACCTATTCAAAGCTCTAAGACTTCGCTATTTTTCAAAGTTCCCACTTAGCAGGTAATGAAATGAAAAGAGTCTGGATCATTAAGGAAGAATTTAGGCGCGAGCAAATTAAATTTTTCCAAAAATATGGTCCCTTTAAAGACCTTTTCTTCCAACTTTTTGAAAATCTCATTCAGTCAGTTGATAGCTTGTAAGAAAGCTGAAATCCTGGGCTACACGCTGGTCAAAAAAAATTTAAAGGTAATAAGAACACCCCCGAAAACAAAAGCTTTTTAAAAATTACGGCAGGAAAAGTGCCATTTCCGGCAGAAAAAGCGCCATTTCAGAGTCGAAAAGTATTTCAACCGAATAGATTACCCAGTAGAACTGAGGTTGGATTATAGAAAAACATTTTAAATAGTAGTAGAGAAGGCGCGAATTTAAAAATGTGACAAAAGGGGACAAACTCCTTACGTAGGCGTTTGTCCCCTTTTTTCCCGGACAGCAGTCACTTGGCCGACGGTCAATTGGTCGAAATTTTCGGTAATAACAACCGATTCGAATACTTCACCCCACACAATTCTGGACTCGCATTTTTGAACTTGCAGAAGTTCGAGCTCCTATATTCCAACTTATTATCTTCCTGAGATCACGGGTCTATAGAAAAAAGAACGAAAAAAAGAAAAAGCCATTGAGATAAAATGGCCAGTAAAGTACAGTTAAAACTCTGTTATCCGCCACCCCAGTTAACCGCATCCCTCGGTTAACTGCCACCCAAAATTTTCTTTATTTAGCTGATATCGGCTTATTCTCTTCATATGACCCACCAGTTAACCGCCAACCTAAGGGGGATCCCCTGGGCTATCATTCCTAATGGTATGGTGTATATTAGGAGTTAGCAAATGTCTGGCCGTTATTAAATTTGACATAAATGTCGACCAAGTGACCTGTCGACCAATTGACCTGTCGACCAATTGACCTGTCGACCAATTGAACTGTCGACCAATTGACCTGTCGACCAATTGACCTGTCGACCAATTGATCTGTCGACCAATTGACCAGTCGACCAATTGACCAGTCGACCAATTGACCTGTCGACCAATTGACCTGTCGACCAATTGACCAGTCGACCAATTGACCAGTCGACCAATTGACCAGTCGACCAATTGACCTGTCGACCAATTGACCTGTCGACCAATTGACCTAGAGCCTTTTTTTCTCTTTGGGACAAAAAGGGACAAACGCCTACGCACCTAATTGTCACCTACAGTGACTGTAGTACTGTCTTGAAAAAAACTATTTAGAAATACCGCCCAAAGTAATTCAGTTTCACTGCTCAAATTCATTTTTACCGTTAAAAGTCAAATAAAGTCGACGCTCAATAAAACGAATCCCAAAAATTTCGTTCCCACCTAAGGTCGGACACTTTTTTTCCTTGATTTTCGGAGTCTTTTGCCGCTTGTCTTTGGTCAGTCTAGTTCAAAAGTTTACCAATGGCAACCGGATTTGCCTGGGAATCGGTTATATCGAGAGTCGAATTTCATGAGTGATTTAGTTGAATGTAGAAGTTTAGGATGAGCAATATGAAACTCTAAATATGAGCTTCTAAATATCATTATGTTTTCAGAATGCAGGCTTGGAAACAGCAATACCGTGAACGTGCATTAGATTTGGTGGCGGGTAAGTTACTACTTACTTCTGAAGAAAACAGATTTACATGTGTGTATTTAGCAAAGACTGTGGGAGACAGGACAGACGAGGCTTTATTGCAGACAATCGTGAATGTGCTCAAGGCAACTTCAAGTACCAGTCGATGTGTGGAGTGGGATGAGCGTGCTCCAGATATTTTAACGTTCCAAGTCTTCGATTTCACTCGGCTGTCAGCAGAGATTCAGTTGGGCTTTCCTGGGGCTATGGTCTGAATGATGTCAACTAGAAATTGATGCGCTTTAAATTTAATTTTTTAGATAAGTGCTACTTCTTTGAGTCGAAGGCTGAAGAAGCGCAGCAATTCCGAGCTTCTTTTCGTTCATGGTCGGGGCAAATACTCTTTTCGTTGGTGCATCGTCCGCCGTGACTTGTGTCTGAAGTTGATTGGTAAGTTTTTCTGTAAGACTGAACCTATGGTGAACTAAATCCTGACTAATTGCAGACAAGTATGAAGACGCCAGCCCAGTCGTGTGTCAAATTGCCGACAACCTGTTTGTTGAAGATGGTGAAGAAGCGACAGTCAAGTGGAAGCACGAGTTGTTTTTTGAGATTACAGACAAGACCGCGCTCGCAAATCAGGTTTCTGACGTCTTTGGAATTGATGTAAGTTCTTTAGTTCAAACTGAACTATCCCTGCCTGATATTGTTTTATTTTAGTCCTCTGTGACTATTGTGGATGAAGAAATCGAAAGAGCTCCCGAAATATCGAGTGCCGATGGCCAGTACAGCATTGCGTTGATTTGAATTTGACTTGAAATTTAAATTGGTTGGATGATCCACGAAAATAAAGATCTTTTAATTCCTTGTAAAAGTACCTTTATTTTTTTCCCAGCCTCAATTTTTTTAACGCACTGGCATGCCCCTTTAAAGAATCCTGCTTTGCCGGGCAACAACATCACGCCTAAGCTGCCATGAAGTCCAAAACTGACTTTTGGGAAGGTGAGTCTCAAGTAAGTTACGCCTTTTTCCAAAAGTTTGACATTGTGTTTTTGAGAATAGTGAAAAAATATTTTAATTAGGATCGTTGAATTTTCGTAAAACATCCTTTGCGAAGCTATTTGCATAAATTTAGCTTTTTGAATATAAATAATAAAAATTTTAGTTCATTTCATAAATGGACGGACGCCTTCATACAAAAAATGGGCGAGGGCTCACCTACTCAAAGTATATTTTTTAGGTGGTTAAGTTTTGTGGACAAACCTTGTACAGTTGTTCGTTGCTTCAACAGCAGTTTGTCTTGCTCTAACTTTTCTAATCGGGTAATAACCACTTCCTCGTACAGACTTCCAGCTATTTAATCTAAGAATTTTGGAATCCAGCTAGAAAAATCAACAAACAATTTTTTACGGTCATTTCTAAATATTCTAAAAACATACTGTGTTTTCTTTTATAGGACTGCCGCTGCCGCAGCTCCTTTAACTTAGAAGCTTATATCTCAGCCTAGAGAGAAAATTTCGCAAATCTGTTTTTCTCTACCTATTCTTTTTTTTCATATTCGAAAGCAAAGTTGTGAACCGGTTTTCCGGCCAAGGCGAGATTCTGTACTTCGGAATTTAGTCAGGTATTCATTTACCGTATTCTCTCTAATAGTCGGGCCGGAACTCAAAAAAATTATTAATTTAATTTAGCATTAATTTAACTGGTTGACCCTAAATTAACCCGGAAAGGGCCTTGTCATCAATATATTTTTTATCGTTTCACTTTTTTATGGTTCGATATCAAGCTCGGGGTCGAAACAATGGACAGAATCTGCGCTTTCTGCTGCAGTCAAAACCTGAAACTTAAAGCGTCACTGTGCAAAATATCGACACTGTCCTGAGAAATAGATATAGACCCCCAATATTAAAGGGGACTCTGACAGAAAAAAACGGTAGTTTAAAAGTTAAGAGCTTAAATGCTGAGTTAAATGCTGAGCCAAAAAATTAGCCGGTGAAAAAAAGGCACCATTCTCTTTCTTTATTTACAATTCATCGTCAACAACAGAGAACAACAACAAATGTGTTCTATCAGACGCTTTCTTAGAAGACTACTGAGCTGAGGCTGGCAACGTGATTTCTTGAGGAGTACCACTCTTGAACAGTTCGGCAGCATCCGTGACGTCGGCAGCGACCTCCAGGAACTGAATGACCAGCTTGTCTTCCTTCGGCGGTCCAGCCTCAAAATGAACAAAGATTACAAATACACAGATTCAAAGACAGTCAAAAGAACTTACAGTGCGAGTCACTTCAAGGGCAGCAGTCTGACCAGCTTCCACGAATCCAAACACGGGCTTGAGACGATAGTGGTCGTTGTTCGTCGACTTTACCTTGAAAGCGAGACGTGACTCTCCCGAATTGGTCAGCGTGTGAGCAGAGACACCACCAGCAGCAGGCACTTGGAGAGCAGCAGGTTCAATTGCCAAAGCCATTTTTTGTTTTAAAGCCGAGAGCAGGAACAACAGAAGCAAGCGAACAGCAGAACAGCAACCACGAAACTGAATAAGGAAACAACAAATTCTAGCCTTTTATAGTCTTTTGCATTGAAAAGACATATTGATTCTTTATGAGACAAATTTTGAAAGCTCAAGTTGAAAATTTAGAGACTATATACGAAACTTTCATGCCTTCTCAGTTTGGTCGTTTGCTTTACCTTGTCAACAGTTGCTCTTCCTCGCCTCTGTTCTCTGAAAAGAACAGCATCTAAGCATTGAATCAACAGCAGCTAACTTCTGTTATTTACGAAATCTTGCTAACCCTTTAATTCGTAGCAAATGGTTTTTACGTGGAAAATGCTTCTGAAGCATAATCACTTTTTTGCGCACAAATGCAGCGGAATAATGGCCGGCAAATTCACTTCTTTGCTGGCTAAAGTAGTTAAAATGCTGCAAACATCCCGATGACGAGTGCGGCAACCGAACGGAACTGGTCACTGCGGGGCGCCATCCACACAAAGCTGAGGAATCGGTTTGTGACATGATTTACGATGAATCTTATTTTTTATATTCCAGGATGCATGTCGACACAGTCAGCCAGATGGTCTACATCAAGCACAATCTCATGCTGGAATACGAGCATCTCTTCAAGGTGGCTAGCAATGATGCGATATTGGAAGAAAGCGAAGAAGACCTCGTAGACAAGAAAACAAGAAAATGAAAAAAGGAGTTGGTACGATGATGAAATGTTTATGTTTGATTGATCGTTTTGTGTTGTCCTCATAAAAGCATAAAGAAAAATAACCCTTCAGAAACGCTGCACGGTGGGTTGTGTGTTGTAATAGTTAAGCCTAAGAATTTGCTCGAATTTGCTCGTAAAACGAGCAATTGCTCGAATAGTATTTGCTCGATCAATTTCACAACTCTAGTATATTCTCATTTGACAACCTGATATTTTTCTCAAAATTTGCCGGGAGTTTCAAATTACAATAAAAACTACGCTATGAATTTTTCATTTACTAGGATTTTCAAATTCTGAAGCGGGACAGATTTTCAAAAGTCGGGACGGGACAATAAATCCGGGAATTCAAAAATTACCCGGGACGGGACAGACTTAAATATTTTTCCGGGACGAGATCCGGGACTGGAAAAAGCCCTAAAAACCCTCCGGGACGGGATGATCCGTCCCGACCGTGACCGTTTCAACATCAAGTCTCGCGTCAAGCAAACATGAAGCTGGATGCAGTGGAAGAAGTCGATGCCGACGAAGATTAAATGAATGGCTTTTTAAATGATGAGTCTCTCGAACTGGATTGGAACGATGAATTGAACGCACCGACTCCTGAATTTCATGCCTTTTCATCAACTGCCAGTTGAATAAAGATAAATAAATCCAGCATCTTCTTTTATCTCTTTTCCAGCATTCTCTGTTACCTTTTTTAGTAAATTCCGCATCTTTCTGTTGTTGCCAAATAAATATCGCATCTATCAAAATACCCATCTATTTTTAGCTGGATGGTACTTAATGGTACTGGATGATTGCTAAAATTTTTGACTATAGGTCGGGGACTTCAAAAAATAGAAGCCCCTCTAATATAAGCCCCCATCTCCTTCCTAAAGGTCATTCGAAAAATAGAAGCCCAGGGCTTCTATTGAAGAAAATACGGTAGTAGAACTTCCGACTATGTATTGTTTCTTCTATACTCAATTTTTTTTTGAGATTGTATCCATTTATTCATGCATTGGTTATCTCAGAATTAATATAAACATTTTTATGGTTGACTGATCTAAAAATAATAGAATTGAACCATATTTATATCAACTTGGATCATGCGGGTGGTCTACCCATTGAAATTTTTTCCATCATCAAACCTACCTTAACACGAGAATAAACTCGGGAGTTTATAATTGGTTACCCTATATAAAACATCTATTAATGCGACATCCCTCGAAAATAGAGAAAATTTGAGGTCAATTTACCGTAAATCCGCTCATTATTCCCTCACGCCCCTTGTTTCAGAATCGTGTTCTTCGACGTATTTTTAACCAAGTTTCGAAGATTATTCTCAAGTAAGCTACCCCTAAATTATAGCCAATGAAAAAAGATATGTCATACAAAAAGAAGGTTTGAAAAAGCGCGTTTTTTTATTAAATGTCATCTTGTTTCTTGGTAGCAGAAAATATGGCAGGAATTCTTTTTACCTAATCCTCCTAAAAGTGTGTTTTGATCACTTTTTTTTAGCTTCCTCGGTCGTTATTAGGGTAGAAAAAAGGTTTTTAGGTGGCGGAAATACATTTTTTAATTTGACCGAAAATTTGACACTTGCTTTGGGGGACCAAGGTAAACCAACCTAAAAGGGTACCTGGATACTTAAAAGGATGGAATTTGAACATAGTTTCGTTAGCTGGGGCCTACCGCAACTCTGGTATTCATGTTTTTCATGTATCCAGCGTCACTTTCGAGTGATTTATGTCTTAGGTATGTGGGTGTGCGCATCTCAACCCCAAGCCACCAACCCGTGTGCCCCCGAAGGAGGCGCAAGGGGCTTGATGGGTTAGAGATGCGCGCACTCACTTGCCTTAGACATGATTCCGAGCAAGACTTATGATCAAAAATGTATGTAGAGACTTTTTTCGCCCAGCTTCAGTAACCACAATGAGGTAGAATACCCATATGTATGGTGGGTTACCTTGGGGGACCAAGGCAAAAAGTCAAAATTTTGATCAAAAATTTTTGTTTTAAAAATGTCTATCCGCCACCTAAAAACCTCTTTTCTACCCTAATGACGACCGGGGAAGCTCAAAAAAGTGATCAAAACACACTTTTGGGAGGAAAAAACGCGCTTTTTCAAACCTTCTTTTTGTATGACATATCTTTTTTCATCGGCTACAGAGTAATAAGCAGATTTACGGTAAATTGACCTCAAATTTTCTCTATTTTCGAGGGGTCGAAAAATAATCCGCCATGTCGAATTAATAGAGCTTTTATATAGGGTGGCCAATTATAAACTCACGAGTTTATTTTCACCACGAGATCTGTTTTTAAAAGACAGACGAGACATTAGCATATCGAATAGTACTAAACATTCATCGTTGTGTCTTTTCCACTTTTGATAATTTTGGCTTTTTTAAAATTGGTACCAAACATAGGCTTTATTTGCTCTATTAATGATCTCCCCAGGCAGCTTTGCAAAGGCCTGCTCGATTATTCTTCTTAGATTGGTCATCGATGCAATTGAAGTCGTTCAGACCTGGCTCTTGACCCATCCTCAGAGAGAAGTCACACGGCATAAGAACCTACGATTTTGGCGGCCAAGCAAAAGGAGCAGGAGCAGTTGGCGACACACGGCCTAGGGGGAATCTCAATGCTAAAATTTAAAACACCCCTCAAAATATATAAATCCCCCCTCAAATTTGAATTTAGCGCAAAATGTGTAAATCTCCGCTCAAATTTAAAATGTACCCCCTCAAATTTATCATTTACCCCTAGGGTTATCGGATCTCCGGAAATATTGGATACGGATATCCGATCCGTATGGCATAGGGGCGTTTAGCGGTTGGCGTGACAAATGTCACAAAAACTGCTAAACGTCTTAACAGAACGCCAAGTTTGTACGTATTCAAATTCATTCTTATTTTTTGCGCAGATAGTTTTCTGTGTTTGCTCTCTTAATTTTTTTTTCCGAAGTCTCTTATTGAGTCCTTTGATGGATTTTTACCGATTTACGAGGCTTTAGGGTATTTTTTAGAGAATTATATGAAATTTATTAAACGGACCGGCCCGATATTTTCGCACCCTTCGCAGAGTTATAAAATCGTTGCGTAAATCTTTTAATCTGGTTCTTTGAAAGAGATGTATTAGATAAAGCCTGTTTATCAAAGGGGGTCCGTAAAATAGAGGTAATAGGGTACGCCCTAAACATCTCAAGATAAATCTCCAAATTAGAATGCACGCTGAAATTTATTTAACTCCAAAACAATAACAACAATTAATTAGACAACAAATAATTCTCTCATTCTACATTTGTTGGGCTCACAACATCGAAGTGACTCTGCTGGTAGAGGATGATAGAAGTAGGACCAGGCACCAGAGCAGTTCTCAACTAAAATATTAAAAATCACAATTATCAATGATGAAAAAAATTAAATAAAAGCTCAAATCTTATCCTTTCATCTGACTGGAACACGATGAAATTGCGACGGTAAAGACGGGCTGCTAGAATTAGTTGCTGCGTACTCCCCAGTGCTTTCTCTCAGCAAAGTCGTCTTTCGATGTAGCTGCATGATCCTTAATGTAGTCATCAACGTCTTCTTTAGAGCAGATCCAATTAGTCCATTTCTCACTGCGATTCTTGTCAAGGTAGGTCATAAGCTCGTGGCGCACTCTAGCTTGTTCATTCTCGTTACAATATACGATGAGTGCAATTGATCTGAATAGCTCAATAAGCACACCATGAAAATCTAGCGCTAAATAAGTCTTACACATAAAAGCAGTGACCATTAGGTTTTATTGGAAGAAATGCTGTCGGTTCTTCTTGCTCCCATGGATCCTTCTGGCATAGAGGGGCTGCAACTTTTCCACCACCACTATATTTGAGTTCTGTTTGATGGATCGCTCTAGAACTTTTCGCATTCTTTTCGCCCTCTTCTTCATCGCTTTGCGTTGCTCTTTCTTCTCAGCTCTGGCGAGCAAATGACTAGCAGAAGTAAGAAAATTCAGCGTATCCGGGAGAAAGCTAACATCGTGCATGGCATTCGCAGTAATTTTTAAAACAAAGTTTGTAAAAACAACGATAGTAATGAAAACTCAACCTCAAAGTCATTCCAAAGATCATCAAGTCTTTTATTCATGGCAGCGTAGATCTTGTTTGGTGGCCTCGGCTTCTCACCACTTTCCAGCTGGATGATGCGCATTGATTGCTGGTATTGAAGCTTCCGCAGGAATTGGTAGAGCAAAGTGCATCCTGGTCTTCGTAATGCACCGTTCCGTTTGAAAAGAGGTCATAATAATAAACGAAGAAAGCCGAAACACCATACCGCTTCAGGAAAGAGTTGTACGACTCACAAACATTGGTAGTTCGATGACGAAGACGATAAAAGTTTCACAAATTTGCCTTCTTTTTCATCCACTGTCCTTCGAATTAGTCGCAGAAAGTGGACACACCAGCCTGCTCCAAGGCACCCTTCAGATAATCCCGCCATGATGACACAGCTTGATCTTTAGGAAGCAGAAGAAGAGCCATCGTCATTCTAACAAGCTGGTGAAAATGACTGTCTTGCTGGTATTTCTGCTGGAAGCCAGAATTCGTGTTTTTGGCCTGAATTCGTGTTTTGTAGGATTGCCTTACAGTAGTGAAATAGACAGCCTCTAATCTTCTAAAACATAAAAAATAAAATGGAGGATATTGAAAAATAAAACCTACTTCAAGTCCAAATGCATTTATTGCTGCTCCCATCTCTGCTTTTTCATAGTCACAGTGGAACTTTGTGGAACTGATTGCGAATGCTTTGCCACGATGGAAAGAGAGTTGCAATCGAACCTGGCTCCTTTCCTGTTTGCACAGCATTCTCGGCCATCTTCAGAGCGTGCTGCTGCCCTCTTTCATAAGCTTCCTGAGACCTCATCAGCGGATTCTTTTCTGATTCTTCTCGCACTACACGGTCGATGTCTCTTGCCATAAGCTTGTTTATTGGATGGAGACGACATTTTTCAGCATGCATTCCCTTGTTGAGCATGTAATGACTATCGATCTCTTTGAGAGTAGGAACTGGAGTGGGACGAGTTTTTGCACTAAAATTTTGCATAAAATTGCGTTAAAACTGATTCCAAAATTTTAACAAAAATACTTGAAGCAATCGATGCATTCGAAGATATCTCTGTGCTTCTTGTACACTCGATACTCAGTACCTTCCTTGATAGCCAGCATTTCATTCGCAAATTAAGTTTGCAGAGTACTAAAACAGAGGTAAGATGGTACACGCTATGGAAAAGGTAAAATCTCACACAACAACTTCATCATTGAGGTACGGACCAGCAGTTCTTTCTTTTGGCATGTGGCGGTAGATGGTCTTCAGCGCACACGTCTTGTTGTATTGCTGCTTTAAGAATTTGACGACATATCCCACGGTAACCTTCTCATTCTTGAGTTATTGAAGATTTTCCATCACGTCAGAGTTGGTCCACTTGAAGTCCTACATCTTAACGAAGCAATATAAAAGAATGAACAGTAGAATACTGAATTCACTTCATATAGTTCTCTCAAAAATACCATAAAAACCTCGTAAATCGGTAAAAATCCATCAAAGGACTCAATAAGAGACTTCGGAAAAAAATTAAGAGAGCAAACACAGAAAACTATCTGCGCAAAAAATAAGAATGAATTTGAATGCGTACAAACTTGGCGTTCTGTTAAACCGTTTAGCAGTTTTTGTGACATTTGTCACGCCAACCGCTAAACATCTACGCACCGATCCGTATCCGATATCCGAAATTTTCGGATATCCGTTAAAACCTTTTTGAATTTGTGGTCTGTATTTTATGGCTTGTTTTGCCACCCAAGGGATCGACCTCAGGTGTAACTGTATGTAGGTGTACACTATCTAAAGTGTAAGCTGTGTAGATAGCCACTCTGCCTAGTTCATTCTGAATTTTCCAAGGCCAGCCTTTTTCTTCGCTAACTCTCTCAGGTATCGGTTGGAAAAGAAACGGCGGCTAACTTATTTATCATCAGGGCGGAATCGACGGATGTTATCTTGAAGATAGCTGCGAAAAAAACCCAATAGGAACCAGAAAAAATTTTCAATTTGTTGTTTGAGGGTGTGTGGTTTTTATTTAATCAGTTTGTTCGATAAATGTTTTTTTTTGCTTTTCTGTGAGCTGCATTTACAGGGAATAAATGAAAATTTTGGTCAAAAAGTCAATTTTCGGTCAAAAATTTTTTTTGGAAAAATTATCGAGCCCCATCTAAAAACTCTTTTTCTACACTTTAATCATGCTAAACCGACTGAAAAAGTGGTCAAAACACGTTTTGGGCGCAACACAGATAACGAATTCCTGCCGATTTTATGAAAGATTCTCCAGAAAGAAAGGCATCGTAGTAGCTTCCAAGAAAATCAGAGATTCGAAAATTTTAAAAAGGAGTCGTCTATCTTCTATAAAATGCGTTATGGCCACACTCTATAAAACTCATCTTTCTAACTGCATTAATCACATTTAACTATTTTTCCTAGTCAGAGCGACCGATTTGTCGTGGAGAGTATTCTTTACCGCCAAAAATTTACCGAAATTTTTTGACCTTATTTCTTATTTTTATGCTATGTTATCTTAGGAATTTTGAGCACCTTACCGCACGATTGAAAGCGGATAATGTTGGCTACAGAATAGTAAAAAAGTTTCTTGGTTCAGTTCACAAAAACTTATATATTTGATTGGAAATACGTTCGAACTTTTTCGAGTTTTTCAAGCGAAACAACTCGAAAAAACTCGAAAAAGTTCGAACGTATTTCCAATCAAATATATAAGTTTTTGTGAACTGAACCAAGAAACTTGTATGCTAATCTGTAGCCAACATTATCAGTAGAGACAGAAACGGGACGGGATCCCGGCCGGGATCCCGTCCCGTTGGATCAAAATTTGACCCAAAATCCCGTCCCGGTATCCCGCCGGGTCAATTTCGAAAATCCCGGTCCCGGTTTTACCTCAATCCCGGCCAACAAAAAAGTCAATTACAACTTCACTACATTTCTCGTTTTAATTGACAACGCGCGCTCATAATAAAAACCAAAATACAATAACGACAATATTTTCAATAGCAGTAGTTTATCTGCGGCAGAGCTTTATTGAGAAATATGAGCATCTCAGCCTTTTCAGGAAGTAAATTGCTCCTTCTGTAGTCAAACACGTCACGGGCAACGAAAAAAATTGCTCACTTGGTTGGCTTGTTGCTGGAGCGGATAGTGATCGATGAGCAAGACCGGCCAAATTCGGGTACAACATCTCATACTCCTAAGGAATGAATAAGAATGAATAGGAAGAATTCCAGGTCACAGTCAGGATCCCTTTTTTGTAAGACATACAGTCAACTCTCTATTTCATGCCACCCCTGGGCGGACACGGACCAAATTTTCTTGGACCAAAATTTGCTCGTAGCCAAAATTTGCTCGGGCCTGAATTTTTTTCAATTATGAAGATTCACTTTTTATGGTCCACATCCATCCACCATGATCTAGACTCAGCGTAAATGGTCCTGATCTACCCTCATTGATCCAGTTCGCTCAGTTTGGAGAATGTCACAGCGTTTATCCTACATTTGGGCACTGACATTTCGGCATCTTTGAGCTTTGCAGCGTATTCCGAGTGTGTTTTTGCATGCGTGAAAAGCACCCTTGTGCTGTAGTCTGTGGTTTTTATTAGCTGTTGGCATGCTCGACACTTCGCCTCACTAGCTGATATCTTCTCGAATAGCCTGATGCTCCAGATAACGCTCATCTTAACGAATAGTTAATGATTAAAATAGTCGACTAAAATCCCGGTCATTTTACCGGGATCCCGTACGGGATCCTGTTGGTTAGGTTCACAAAATCCCGGTCCCGGTCTCAATCTAGGTCGAAAATCCCGTCCCGGAATCCCGTTGGGTGCCGTTTTTCTGTCTCTAATTATCAGCTTTCAATCGTGCGGTAAGGTGCTCAAAATTTCTAAGAAAACATAGCATAAAAATAAGAAATAAGGTCAAAAAATTTTAAAAAATTTAGTTAACTGTATAACAACCCTACTAATCCACTTGTAGTGGTAAAAAATTTGAATTTGATGGGGTGAATAATAAATTTGAGGGTGAATAATAAATTTTAGAGGGTAAAAATAAATTTGAGGGGATTTACATATTTTGTAGGGTGTTTTCACTTACAGCCGAATTTCAAAAAGGTGATTTTTAAAAAGCCGAAATTATCAAAAGTAGAAGAGACACAACGATGAATGTTTAGTACTATTCGATACGCTAATGTCTCGTCTGTCGTTTAAAAAAGATCTCGTCGAGACGCGGAAAAATAAAAAGATTATGGTGAAAATAAACTCGGGAGTTTATAATAAGCCATCCTGTAGTGGGTTGAGTGTAAAAAACAAAAAATTTTTTCTATTCTGCTTAATTATCTTTATTTATTATTATTTATTATTTTATTATTATTATTTATTATTATTTACTTTATTTATTATTATCTCATCTTATTATTATCTTTTTCAAATAAATACATTTTTTAAGATCGTTTCCACAAGTCAATTGGATAGAAGTCGTGGCATGAATGATAAATCAAGTGTAAGATCTCAACAAGAGGCTATTCGAAGAAAGCGAGCAGCCGGCCAGCATTATTTTTCTTCGAATTGGAGGTCAGTCCTTCGTCTTTTACGCCTCTTACAGCTGCCTTAAAACCCTAATATTGTTTTTAGGTTTTTCAAGAATTCCTTGCCCTTTATGGTGATGATGGCTGGTGGTGTAGTCGTCCTCTACTCTGCTCAAAAGATTCGAATTGATTTTCGCACTGTCAAGTCAGAGATGAATAGAACCGCTGAATTGGTAAGTCCGTTTTCAGCGTCTACACATATGGTGGCTAACAACTTTTTTAGAAGAATGAGCTAATTAAGAAGGGAGTGAATGTCCAGGATAAGAAGCCGCTTGAGGACATTTATAAAGTGAGTTTGCAATTTTTCCAGTATTTTTGTACGATAAGCAAAGTGTTCACAATATTATAGACATAGTAAGGAGAAAAGGCTCAATTCATAAAAAGTGACTTTTTTAATTTCTGTACGTTGTCTAGCTGGAAAATGTTTCACAAAATTATTTTTTATCCAAAGATGTTTTTTCCTCAAGCTTTGTAGTAGATTATGTTGAGTAAAGATGGTGATCATAGGCTGAGTAGGACTCCAAGGTTGCACTGTTTGAAACTATCACACCCTTACTTGGGTCTTTAGTCTTTACATTGAATTTGGTCAAACATTGAAGCCGTGACTTCTACTACAAACTGAGTGGAACCACAAAGCATTGGGCAAATTTGGGCCGACCAGGACCGAAATTCCGGGACTGGTTCCGCTTTGCCTCACAGTTCTCGTTGGTTATTTTTGAGTCTCGATAATAGACCTTTATGATCTTTATGAAAATAGCACCCCAGAAAAATAAATTTATTTGGTTCCCAAAATCAGGGCGTGTCTCGTATAAGATCAACTTCAATATAAGACCATACTTGATGTTAAAATTAATGATGGTCGGTCCCAAAGGATCGTCTTATATGAAGACTCAATTGTACATTAAAGGAGTTGTTCCCTTTGTGTTTTCACTTCTCTTTCACCTTGATCCACAACTTTTTTTTAAACATGTTCCCTTTTCTGGTTCCATTGTTGTTAAGATAAATAACTTTTTGATAACTTTTTACCAATTGTTTTATGACTTTTTCATAATTACCTTCAAAAATTTCAGGATATCGAAAAAATGGATATTGACAACTGGACAAATGTTCGCGGTCCCAGGTCATACGAAGACAATACTGAGTACATGCAAAGCAAGTCAGATTTTCCTTATAAAGTCAGGGTGGACATGCCGAATTTTGAAAAGGGAGAAAATGAGAACAATGAGGATTTTATGGTTAAAGTTCGGAATCCGTGTTGTGCCCAAAAACGTGTTTTGACCACTTTTTCAGTCGTTTTAGCATGATTAAAGGTTGGAAAAAGAGTTTTTAGGTGGGGCTCGATAATTTTTCAAAAAACAATTTTTCAACCCACATGCAGGCTCGTCTTATATCGAGACTCAACATACTGCAGCATACAAAAGTAAAACACTTTCAGTAAAACACTCGCTGCATTTACAGGGAATAAATGAAAATTTTGGTCAAAAAAGCAATTTTCGGTCAAATTTTTTTTTTGAAAAATTATCGAGCCCCATCTAAAAACTCTTTTTCTACACTTTAATCATGCTAAAACTACTGAAAAAGTGGTAAAAACACGTTTTCTGGCACAACACGGATTCCTGCCGATTTTATGAAAGATTCTCCAGAAAGAAAGGCATCGTAGTAGCTTCCAAGAAAATCAGAGATGCGAAAATTTTAAAAAGGGGTCGTCTATCTTCTATAAAACGCGATATGGCCACACTCTATAAAACTCGTCTTTAATCACATTTAATGCACCTAGTCAGAGCGACCGATTTGTCGTGGAGAAAAAAAAAAAAAGAGAGCCAACCAAAAGATTTGGCCAAAAATAAGAGATGTCCACAATTTGAAACCAACTTGAGCTAAGAATACAGGGTGTGTCAAAAATTTGCCCACTTTTGAATGACCATAACTTCTTTCTTAGGCGTTTTTCGAAATTCTGTAAACGAAGATCGACTTACTTTCTCATGAAATTTTCGGTATAATGTTAAAAACACGATTTTTGCTAGGTTCCACCTGCGGTTCGGGTTCCGGCTTGTGGATTCTCATGAACGGGCACGATCGAAACCGCAAAAAAATTGTCATGAGAAACTAAGTCGATCTGCGTTTTCAGAATTTCCAAAAAATCCCAAGCAAAAAGTTATGGCTATTCAAAAGTGGGCAAATTTCTTGACACACCCTTTACAATTGAATATGGCTAAATAACCACCTTTGCAGCTAGGCAAGGCTCGCTTTAGGAGGTGGCTGCTTTGTTATGCTCGACTGCATCATTTTACAAATTCTTCTTCTTTGTACTAACCAAAAAAATTTTTCAGGGAAAAAAGGAAGCGAGAATTCGAGTATTCCAAGAAAGGCCATGCCAAAATGTCCCCTTCGTCAGAGTCTCTGAAGAAATCTTCACTATAATGGTGCCGTTATTAGTCAAATTTTGTGCTGTAATGTGTTTGCAGGTAAATATGGAGTGATAACAAAGCATGTATAAATCTCTGAAACCTACGAATTTGTTTCTCTGCCTGCTTTTACTGCTGCAGATTTTGTATTTTGACAACTATAGTTGTTGTGAAATTCCCTTTACTTGCCCACTTATTGAAGAAATAATTATTTTCTTTATTGAGGTTGACTTCAATTCCTTTTTATGCCGGTGTTTTCCGTATTTCCTCTAGTAAGCCCACCGGTGGGTTTATTTTTCAACCTACCTCTAGGGCAGAGTGCTCAACTTGCCTCTTTTTAAAGACTTTTTCCTTTTTTTCGACAGCTGGCTCTTTTCTTGAAATGAAAAAAAAAACGATTTGCTCCGAAAACTTTGTTTGATACTTTTATTTTTTTGTTTGAAAATGAAAAGGACTAAGACGTAAATGGGGAAAAATTGCTTGCTTTTAGTGAAAAAGTGCCCTTTTTTTTCGAAATTTGGCCCACTTACATTATGAATAAAACTTTTATGAAAATCCATTATTATAAAAAAGTCTTTTTGCAAAAAAAATCAAATTGTAAAAAACGTTACATGACAAAAATTTTATTGCAATTAAACATTTTTGGAAAAAAAATTGTTACACAGTCGACTCTGGATCATTAACAGGGTCCGCTATAAGGTAAAATATGAAATGATAAGTTACCTTCTCTTTTTGCAGTCACATCAGTGAGATTTCCTTCAGACGAGTGACATTGGTAACTCTGTTTCTTGGGGCCAATATGTTCCGGTATGTTATCGAAGAAGGCTACATGATAAAGAATAGTCCTGGCTTAGATTCTTATTGGACCTCAAGCGAAATTTCCAAGAGGATATCCGAAAAATATTCCTCCACGGAAATGGGCGACCACAAAGTAACAGCGGGTCGGCGGACCCGACCGAAAATTTAATTGAGAAGTCAAAAATGACTGCCGAAAATAATTGTTTGCGTTTGAAAAATATTTTGCGCAAATTTTGTGATAATTATTTGGCATGACCACTCAAATAACCAAATAAATATTGGACTAAGACGTCCGTTAAATCGAGAGTCTACTTCAATACACTACTACACTTTGTATCAAAAAACCCGAAGAGTTCAAATAAAAAATAGACAAACTTTGTCTGTAGGCTAAGTTGCTGGATCCCAACAATTTTCAAGTTTATAAGCATCTCAAATGCAAATAAAAAAAGTAAAGACCAGGGGCGTGGCCAGGGGGGGTCGTCAGATTTTTTTTAAAGGGTGTAGGTAAAATGGCCTCGAAATTTTCAAAAACCGTGTAGGTAAATGGCCTAAAAAAGTCTAGTACCCCATTTCCTGTCTACGCCTCTGGTAAAGACACATTCAAAAATATCACAAAAATGCTATACAATACCACAAGTAGTTTAGAATACACAAAAATTTCTCCTTTCGAATTATCACCATCCAAAAATGTTTGGTTTCTTCCTAGTACTCTGTCCAGCACAACCTGTATGCCTGTCCAACATTCTTTGGAGCCTGGCAGTATTTCGGCAGAAGGCAGCACAAATCCATTTGTCCTAAGTTAGAAATGACTCAAAAATATTATTGGGAAAATACTAACAAAATGGTAGGTTGAGGTCTTAACTCCATGGCAAAAGAGTAGGGAATTTTGATCTTGCCCATGGCGTAGTCAATCGCCAGACCAGAAGCTGGATACATCACTTCCAGCACGGATCCAGCTTTGAACTGCTCTCCGTTCACACGGTTCATTGCTGCAACCACTTGCTCTCCCAGAGATTTCTGAAGTTGAATACCAGAGTGGCATTTATTTTTTCTTATAATCTCTATCGATTCCCCTCGAAAAAGTGACAAAATTAACTTTGTTGCTAATTCATCTTCATCCATTATTTTATTTTTGTCTAAATTAAGTTTCTTTGCCGCCATTCTTCTGTGGAATTGTTTTTAGCTATGTTGCTGGCCGAACTGCCCGTTTCTGGGCATTTAAAAAATGCTGGATTAGAAAAAGCAAACGGAGAATGTCCGAACACGGCTGAAAATAGCTGCATTACCTTGTTTAGGTTTGCTTATTGATCGTTCTTGATCGTTCACCAGCGCCAATACCATTGAAATAAAAGTTGTTCTTACTCTTCAAACTTCTTGGTTTTTCTATTGACAGCCTATATACCGGTAGGAGTGCGCGTTTTGTTTATTATTTCCTTGGCTGTATGTAAACTTGGATTCTAAATTAATGAATTTGCTCATTAGATTTTTACAACGATTAGTTATCGGTGTTTCTAATCATTATTTTAATTTTTTAGACCAGTGTGTAGCATTAATAATTTAGTTTTTCAGGAGGCATCAAATAAGAAAATGTGATTGACTGTAGTCATAGTCGAGTTGACCCCTCAACTTTTTAGGGGTCAACTTTTTTGCAAAAGTGCTAAAATAGCAATCTTTTGAGGAGGAAGTGCCAAATCTGATATTTGTGACCCCCACTCAACTTTTTGAACTCTACAAGATGGCATTAACAGAAATTTAAAATCTTGTCTCTACAAAATTTTAGCAAGTGTTGACCCCTGCTGACCCCTCAACTTTTTCACCCATTTATACGTCAAATACAGTCAAACCTCGTTTATACGGCACCCCCAAAAGTTCGTTCCCACCTTGGGTCCGACACTTTTTTCAGCTCAATTTTCGAAGCCTTTGCTAAATGTGATTCGCCAGTCTAGTCGAAATATCGCAAGGATTCTGTTTTGCCGGTCGTTTTCCAAAAATTTTAAATTTCGTAATAAAGACCCGCGAACCTCGGTTATACGGCACCCCTTTTGAAAATCAGGTGCCGTATAACCGGAATTCCTGGCGACGAAAAAAAAATTGGAAAAACATTAAACGAAATCTGACTCAATTCTTCTGAAAATCTAAGTAATTCGAAAAAGTGGCTAACTCCGGACAAATGTAAATTCATGGGTATTTTAACTATAAATCACTCGAAAACACTGTACGAACCTTCGTGTAGAGCTCAAAAAGTTGCAGGGTCATAAATATAAAAACAAAAGAAGTTTAAGAAAAATAAAATATTGAATATAATAAAAAGTTGACCCTAAAAGTTGACCCCGACTGTGAACAGGGCCATTAGCGCAAGTTTTTAAACAATGCACTTTTATAAAAGAAAAGTTGTTTCACAAAAACTCACTTTCATCAACGTTGTCTAAATTACAATGGGTCAGTCAATACTTAATTAGAAACTAGAACCGCAGTGCTACATGCTGTTCCAAAAAAATTAAATAATAATTAGAATACGCCGAGAGCTAACTGTTTTAAAAGTTTAGTGGTTAATTTCATTGACTTGATTTCCAGCCATTTTCTTTCCACCTTATTCAATAGAAACCTTCGATGATAGATTGCATGATGCTCTTCCAAGGAGATCTCCTGCTTTTTTCGATTTCGCTGCCGGATTTTATTCATTTTTCTTTGCTTTCCCCTTTTCGTAAGAGTTCGAGGCATTCTAAAATACCGTATTTTCTCCATCAATCCTCCAACGGGAATTATTTTTCAACCAGTAAAAAATCCGGAAATCCTAAATCAATACTGACTTTAAAGGGGCATGCTCGTCGCCGATGGGAATATTTGGAAAGGCGGTTACCAGTGTAATTCAAACCAGAATTATAATGTCGCATTTTAAGAAAAATCCTAGGAAAGACAATGCTTCCACTCGGAATTGAACCGACGACCGTCTTTCACGCAGCTTTACCAGCGAGCCACCGATTCTGTTAATCGGTGATGGTAGTTTTCATTACTTATCACAAGACATTACTCAACAAATTTGCGTTTCAAGATAATTCTTTTTTTGAATTGGCCTGCTACCCGCCTTTCAAAATATTGGTGCGAGGGCGTTTCGCAAAAATTTTCATCATATTATTATTATTTATTATTCTTATTATTTGGCGCCAACTTGAATATTTGGGTGCAATTTCGATTCCGTTGTTGATTTCTATTTGTTTTATTCATTGTAAATGTGCTATGATGAAGATGGCACTGTATTTTATTTCCTTTATTTTAGGATATTGCAAAGTTGTTCGCATCGTATGCGAAAAATGGTGCTCACAATGTCAAGTGCAAGTTGTTATCAAAGGATGCTGTGCTGGCGATGGATTTACAAAGAAACTGTGATGATACTATTTGATGATTTATTTGTATTTGAATTTTTTGTTGTTGTTAGGTTTGTTGATGTTATAAAAAAAAATTGTTTGGCGGTAGGCGGAAAAGCCACTTTTTGGCTTTTTTACCGCGTTTTTTAACCTTTTGAAACAATTGTTCATGGTTGTTACTCTGGTTGCGCCATTGTGATCTAGACACTTGCAACTGCAAAAGTGCTACTTCAAAATATGACAGTTCCAACAAAAAGAACTCCAAAATTGCCTATTCCCAGACTCACGCCAACTATAAATAACCAACTCCTCTAAAATCAAAAAGTGGCTTTTTCGCCGCGGTAAAAAAGCCAAAATGTGGCTTTTCCGCCTACCGCCTAAAAATAGTGATAAAATATTTTTTTATGCACTTTCGAATTAAAAAAGCTGTCGCCGCCAATTCAATCATACAAAACTGGTTGCCGTAGACGGCAATGGTTTTTTGATTAAAAATTTAGTCAAAAAATGAGCGGGGGGGGGCCTATGAGAGAAAATATGGTAGCTACATTTTGCCACTTTTCAGGAGAAATTTATTAAAAAAAATACATACCGTAAAACTCTAATAGAAACCCACGGGTTACTATTTTTCAACCTCCTCAAAATCTTGAAATTGTCAATCAAAAATGGCCTTAACCCCTTTTTCCCACGGGTATGAAAATTAACCTAAAAATTTCAAATTTTTTTTTTCTTTGGAAACATTATATACAGAGGTAAAAGTACCGGCTTTATTATAAAAATGTTGTCAAAAATAGCATTTGATAATGAAAAATATGAGATTTTGCTATTTTCGTTAGTTTTTCACGTGGAATTCTCTGAAGCAAGGTACAGGATGTAGGCCTACATTACATTTTTCACTTTTCTTGTTAGTTCTCCCATCACAAACCCCGCAGTGAAGAGATAAGTATGTTGTGGCAATCCAATGATTGTACCCGTCAAGCCGCACACTCTCGTTTGCTCGTTTAGAAGTTAGTTGTCTATCTTGGGATGATCTTCGGCCTGGTCCATATAGGAGGAGGCAACATAGCGAACTTTTCTATACAACTGCCAGGCGTTGTGCACTGCAGTATCTACTCCAAAGTTAGCTAGTTATTGATATTTTGGTCCATTCTGTCCACACCACCCATGTGCTTGTTGTAGCAGGCTACAGTGTTTGGCTGCTCGATCTGGATCCTTTTCTTTTCCTTGGCCGACCAACGGCTTACGGAATGCATTGGATCCAGGTCGTCGATGGTTGTCAACATGATAACTGGCCGGTTGTCAAAATAGACAGTTGTATTTCAAAAGAACTATATCAACTAAGAGAAAAAAGAAGCATAAACATATGCTAATAGGATGACTCATAACTCTTCTTTCTACTGATAAAACACTATTTTTGATATCATTTTCACAACAAAACCAATAATTTTACCCCTATATACAACGTTCCCAAAAAAAAATAAAAATTCAAATTTTTTTGAAAATTAATTCGGGCAAAAATGGGTTAACTCTGAAATCCTAGTCAAAAAAGGGAGGGTGGGAGGGGTTACTATTAGAGAGGGGGTTTCTACTAGAGTTTTTACGGTATTTGAAAAAAACTTGCCATCTCCTGTTTACTGCCTAACTTGATGTCCTCATTTCCATATGGATATATGAACTTTTCGCTGTACGAGTGCACATCCACAAACACTTGAATGCTTTCTTTATTTGCCTCCAAAAAGTCGGCCACAGCTTTGGACTCTGGCTCAGAAAAAGCAAACGGACCAGAGAAAGTGTCCGAACACGGCTGAAAATAGCTGCATTACCTTGTTTAGGTTTGCTTATTGATCACCAGTTCACTAGAGCCAATACCATTGAAATCAAAGTCAAAGTTGCGATTAGCATCAGCGCCATAGCAATAAGCTTCAATCTCTGTTTGGTGTTGGACCAAATTGTTGTTGTGGTCTAGTTCATCCAGCAAAACAAATCTTTTTCCTTTTCTAGGACCTGACCGAGTTTTCCGCCACAATCTTTCATGCCTCCAAGAAAACTCGTAGCCGTCTGGGTTAAGAACTGGTCTATAAACTAATTTTGCGTTCCATTGGACAATTCAGTCCATTTTTTGTCTTGTTCCACCTCTTATTCCGCGGGAGACAATTTCGAGCAAGAAAATTCAGCGAAAAAAGTTCATTTTGAATTTTTTGTTTGAAAATTCTCACACCAGATTCTCGTGTTCAGCATGATCAATTAGCATACAATTTTTTAAATTCACTGTCGAATTTTAAATACCGTAAATGTTCGAATAGAGACCCCGGGCTCTATTTTTCAACCCTCTGAAAATTGGGAAAATTTTGGGTCGATCTCGAGATTTTTGGGTGAAAATTCAAAATCTAAAAAACAGAATCAGTAGAGCTCGTGGGAGTTAAGAAAATGCAGTGAACAGCTTTGCAAAATATCGACTTTGCTCCGAGATTCAGACCTTCAAAGTAGAGAGGGGGCTCTATTAGAACATTTACGGTATGTCGCTTTTTCAAATATTTGTTGTCTCGAAATGAATTTGAAGTGTGACAGTAAGTCTAGATTTGAAGAAAGGGTTGTGTGCAACAGGGCTGGGGCGCGGGAAAAATCAGAAAAGCAGAACAACTTTTCTAGTTCTTATTCTGTACGATTTCGTATTTATGACATATAGGCAACTTCAAAAGCTAGGTATATGGGTTCTTATCCTTTATCCCGACCCCAACCTAATTTAAAAGGGTACCGGACACTGGAAAATAGTCTAAAAGTATGGAAATTGAAAAAGAACCAAAGAAACTCTGGTATGCATGCATGTTTTATGCCGCCAAAAAGGCGAATCAGAATAATTTCAGAATTCAGAATGATTTTCAGAATCAGAAGTTGATTCGCCTTTCTGGCGGCATAAAACATGCATGCATACAGAGAGTTTCTTTCTTTCAATTTCCACAGACTATTTTCCAGTACAGCCTTTTAAATTAGGTGAATCTAAAGGATAGAAATATAGCTAAGTTGCCTAAATGCATAAATACGAATCGTACAGAATAAGAACTAGAAAAGTTGTTCTGCTTTTCTGATTTTTCCCGCGCCCCAGCCCTGGTGTAAGTCGATAATGCTTAACACGAATTTGGTGTCAGAATTCTGTTTTTGCCTAGACCAAGGCGAAAATGAACTGTATTTTACAATAACCTCAACTATTGGAATGGTATAGAGTACATGAAAAAAATTACAATATGTAGATGTCCATGTTCTGGAGAATATGGGTGTATTTGTGTTGGTTGGCTGTTAACTATACAACAGCAGTGGTATATGTAGAATCGAATAAGTATTTGACCGCAAACCTCGCTAATAATGTAGACCAAAGCAGCACAAGCAATCCACTCTCGGGCATGAATGCATCCATCAATGAAGGCTGCTTTTTTGTGCTGAGTATTGTTTGCATAGCCAATCTTAAAGAGAGGTACAGTCGCCTCTCGATATAACGGAGCCCCAAAAAGGTCTTTCCTGCCTAGGGTTGAACCCTTTTTTAGCCCGATTTTTGAAGTCTTTGGCCAGTTGTTTTGGCTGGTCTAGTCGAAACATCGCAAGGATTCCGATTTTACCAATCGTTTCTGAAAATCGGAATAGTTTTGCCGAAAAGACCCGCGCCTCTCGATACAACGGACACCTTTTTTAAAAATAAGGGAACATCCATAAATTATGTCAGACTGACAGGGGGGTTGGGGGTTCCCATGCCAATCTGACAAAATCTGACAAGGGGGGGGGTTGGGGGTAGAAGATCTTTTTTCTGACAGGAATGTCAGATTTCTCCGAAAATTTTTCGCTAAATATTTTAAGAATTTAAGCTAGATTTCTAAAATTTTAAATTATTTTGTCGTATAAAAAATATATACATATAGATAGATATATTTTAATACAATTTTCCCATCATGGCTCATATTTCAAGTCGTATTAAAACTCATATTAAAAGCAATATTTTTTATGCACTTGTAACTTAAAAACATGCAATTAACATATAATAAAGGCGTCTGTTATTTTACACTATCATTTTTAAGGTTTTAAACTTCAAAAAAAATGTGCAGAAATATATTTTGGGTCACAAAGTTGTGTCAGAAAATTGTCAGATTTCAATAAGGGGTCAAGCCCATTCTGACATGTTCATTCTGACAGGGGGTGGGGGTTCCCAAAACGGCCTGTCAGTCTGACATAATTTATGGATGTTCCCTAAGTGCCCGTTATATCGATAGGCACGGGTATTTTCGGCAAAACTATTGCGATTTTCAAAAACGATTGGTAAAATCGGAATCCTTGCGATGTTTTGGACTAGACCAGCCAAAGACAACTGCCAAAAGATTTCAAAAATCGGGCTAAAGAAGTGTCAGACCCTAGGCAGGAACGAGCTTTTTGGGGTCCGTTGTATCGAGAGGCGACTGTATTTAATAAAGTCGCCTCTCAACCATCCCACTGGGTCCGACCATTTTTACCTCACTTCCGCAGTCTTTTCTGCTAAAATTTTATTCGTCAGGCTAGCAAAAAAAATTTCAAAAATTTCCTTCTTTCTAGTTGCTTCGGAAGATGACCAAAATTTTACCTATAAGCAGGGTAAGTTACCGTATTTCTTTATTTTTTGGATGCCCGAAAATCGGGAAATTCGGAATTCGATCTCGAGATTTTCGGGTGCTCAACCAAAATCTGAAAAGTGCAATCGGTAGAGCTCGAGGGAATTAAAAAAACGCATGAAATAGCTTTGCAAAATATTCACTTTAGGCTGAGATACAGGTCCTCAAAGTCGAGGGGCCGCCTTATTAGAGAGAAAATACGGTAATTAAAAATATTTTTAGTCTTTGCCAATTCCATAGTTGCGGAATTGATTTACCTTGAGAGCAGCCAAATCTCTTCCCTCACTCGACTTGCCTATGGTCCAGTAAGTGACAAAATCACTGTACTTTTTTGACACTGCCAACAGGTATTGCTTGATCTAAACAGCACTGGTTAGTATCGCCCTTTCATAAAAGTGAGCACTTTAGGCGTCTAGGCCTAAAAAAACTACAAAAACATCGACAGTGGAAACCAAGGCCGTGTTGCATAGGGACCATAAAAAATGGAAAACTACTAAAAACAACCAAAATAAAATGAATAAACAGTGAATTCAACAACAATTGCAAAAAAAAGGGATGCCCCTTCACTGTTAGATCGAATACTTTGTACAGCTAATTTAGTCGGTTTCCGATAACCGGCTAATTGAGCAGGCGGCTAAATTAACCTTCACCCCCACCAGTCAATTAATTTTTTTAATTTAATAATTATAGATAAATAAATATTTTTTTTTATTTCGCAGGTTAATTGACTGGTGGGGGTCAAGGTTAAGTGCTCCGAGTAGGCTAGTTTGCCGGTTAAATTAGCATTGGTCAACCGAAAATTCAACTAAAAAATAAATTAATTAAATAAAAAAGGGTAATATTTAATTCTGCCCGCCAATTTTATAGTTGCATTTTTCTCTACATTTTTCTTTGAATATTTTAACATTATCGTGTAGCGCAAGATCTCAGCTTTCCAACGAGCTATCGAACTTTATTGAATGATTTCAGAAATCATAAGATTTAAGGGCTTGAAAAAATAGGTGCTGTTTTGTCTCAACCCCTAAATATCTAGATTTCTGAAATCATGCGATGAAGTTTGATAGCTCGTTAGAAAGCTGAGATCTTGGGCTACATGATAATGTTAAAAATTTAAAAAAATTCAAAGAAAAATACAGAGAAAAAGCAAATAAAAAATTAGCGGGCATTTTTCAGAAATTAGCGGGCAAAATTAAATACCACCCAATAAAAAATCAATTAATTTGAATGTTCGGACCTGTATTCAGTCGACAAATTTTAACTTTTTTTGATAACTCGTTTTAAAAAAATCCTTTTCAGTTTTAGATCAATATAAAAAAGCAATTTATAATAACCTCTTCATATGTGTGATATTCATCTAAAGTCATGTTCGATGGATCATCTGCAGGAGTAAATATTTTCCTCCTGCTGGTCTCTAATCTTTCAGCTCTTATCAATCTGTAAAATAGTTTATTTGATTTTTCGAAGTATAAAATCAAAAACTACAAACTCTTCAACGTCATCAATTTTGATGTGGTGATGCAGCCGATGCTCATGCAAAAGTGCAGTCAACCTGGGTTTGTCTGCAGGCGCCACCAGCACTTCTGCGTGTGCTAGAGACTCATTTAGACCACCTTCTACTCTTTTCCAAAAGTCTAGTTGGATGCCATTGTCCTCTAGGCTGTTGATCAATTGCACATGTCCTACATCTCTTAGCTCTATGGACACTAGCGAATACCTGACACATAAAATTGTTTATGTACCAGTTTTGTAGCGCTCGAGTCACTCTTAATAACTGTGTTATCAGATTTTTCATGAGTCTCCTGTTTTCCGTCGAAACAACACACAATTCGAAAATTAGTGCATCGTTTCCTATCAATTGTGCGCAACTGTATTTTCCAAAGATTTAATGAATTTTTAATTGAGAAGCAAAATATTCAATTCCCAAAGGATTAGACGTCATTTAATTTGTTTCAATTTACATGTATCGTGTAATCATTATATTGTGTTATCGTGCTTGGTTTGATAGGAAGGCGGAGAGCACAATATTTTCCCCTTTAAGGGGATGGGCCGATCCCGGAGGTAGGGCCGGGCCGACCCGCGGTCGGGGTGGAGCAAGCCCCAACACCCAACCAGGTTCCAAAAATAGGTTAATCTCTAAAGACCCCAATTGGAGTCGTATCGGAGATTAAGCCGATAAGAACAGATACTACACTTTGATCTTAGCCAAAAGGCCGAGAAGCGATACCTATTCATATATTTGTGAGACTATACACCAAATAGAGGTCAACAGAGTGCTGGGTTTGAGTGCGTGACAGTCATCTAAGTATGCAAAGAGTTAGGGCAGGCAGGCTCAAACATATTTTTCTAACTTTTTTGTATTTCGCCAATTTTTTTGAGTCAGTCTTAACTAAGCACAGTAAAATAACACCATGCCAGCTCAAAAAACGCACCCGATTCAAACATAAGGACCAAAGATTTAAGATCAAAAATAATGCTTTGAAAAAAAATACTGATTGTAGGCCTTTTGAAGAGAGTCCTCCTGGTTTGGTTGCACTTCACCACAAAATGCAGTTGATGCAACAATAAATAGCAAAAATTCAGAGGAATGATAAGGAAAGCTCATATCAATGCACTGCACCACAACAAATCGTCACACACATTCAAAATAATCAAGTGCTAGGTCAAATAAGGTAGAATTGTGGCCATTCAGCAAAAATAGTAGAAAATGTTTACGGACAACATAAATAAACTTTATACATCTTTAGGCAACGAAAATCTGAAAATGAAGGACTAGTAAAATTTAAAATATTTAGTTATGTGCAACAATGCTTTGTCTTTATTTCCGTTCCCCTCCATTTAATCAATAGTCATCATGTTAGCGAAAAATGTGGTGGCTTCTCCTTTTCTTTAGTGCAAATCATCGCTGCCTTTGTTACTTTTAAAAACTAGACCAAGTGTGCAGTTTTAACTTAAAAGTACAGAGATTGAAAACATAAACGCGTGAAATGAAAAATGAACATATTTTCAGGTTGTGTCTCTACCCAAAATTTTGGGTACAGACAGAAATCTGGGTTTCGTGGTTTGGCTTGAATAAATTTTTTTGACCTGTATGTAACATTTTGTTCCGCTAAATTATTCCCTAACCCCAGCACTCGATTATTCTTTTTTCCAAGTTTATTTTATGTCTAAAATTACATAGCAAAACACAACCATATTATGTATTTTATTTATTTATTTTTCATATTTTTTTGAAAAGAGATGAATCCATTTAAAATATATGGGTAATTAAATTTTAACCCAGGCCGAGGACCGGTTCGTATACAGCCCTGCCTATCATACATTTTCTAAAAAGCTCCCTCTCTAAAAGTGAAAAAATCCTAGATATCTTCAGTTTTGCGGCCTGGTTTCTTGTTTGGCAAGATATTCTAAAATGGGTACATTCCCCACTTTTGAGTTGGAACAATTTTATGAAAAGTCCTCACCCTATAAACAAAATTTAAATTTTTTTAGTTTTTTACTGTTGAAAAATCTCATTGAAAATATTCTACGAAAACAATAATCTAAATATAGAGATCGAAAAATATTGTTCCAGTCCGTAAGTTCGTGGGTTTTTATACGTAACAGACCATATTTATGTATGGGTTGCAAAATTTTTGGTAAATCAGAATTGGCACTCAATTAATTGCTGGGTTTGAAAATTGAAATTTTGACTACACAATTTACGATTTGAAACCCGTCGGTTAATTAATAAATGATTATTTCACGAAAATTTCAAATTTTCCACTTGTCTTTGATGAATTTTAACTTAGAACCAGTGATATTTATGTGGACCCAACAACTATAGACAATGCAAAACATTTATTCTGGTAGGTAATCGCCTTCGTATTCGACAACTTCTTCCCATCGATGGCCTAATTCAGTGAAAGCACGGACAAAGAAACCTGATGGCTTTGATGCGAAGAAATCTTTGATGAACATTCGAATTTCCTCCACTATTTTGAACTCCTTTCCCCTCAAAGCGTTTTGCAGTGATCGAAAGAGTTTATAGTCTGTTGGCACCAAGTCTGGTGAGTAAGGAGGATGTGGCAAGACGGTCCAGCCAAGCTTCTCGAGCTTATTCATTGTCTTCTTGGCTTTGTGTGGCGTAGCATTGTCACGAAGAAACGTTGTTTTCTTGCGGTGTGCTCTTTTCTTCTGATTCAGTGCCTTCTGTACTCGGTCAAGCTCCTCACAGTTGACATCCGCATTGATTGTTTGTCCTTTCGGCATGAGTTCCCAGTGAATAATTCCTTCAGAGTCCCACCACACACATAACATGGCCTTCAATGGATGTAGACCTGAAGAATAAAATGTCAAAAGAAAAGTGAAATCAACTAACCTGGCTTAGCAGTAGCACTTGGTGTTTCTCCTTTGTCAATCAATTCGCGCCGGCGCACTAAACCAATGGGTTTCAAATCGTAAATTGTGTAGTCAAAATTTCGATTTTCAAACCCAGCAATTAATTGAGTGCCAATTCTGATTTATGAAAAATTTATGCAACCCATGCATAAGTATGGTCTGTTACGTATAAACATCCACGAACTTATGGACCAACCAAATACTGAACCTAATACTGGCAATATCCAAATTCAAATAACCGAAAAAATTTACAAGAAAGAAATGATTTTCGGCACAAGTTGTCTACCGTATTTCCTCTAATAACTCCCCTCCCCAAAAGTGGGAATTTTCAACTTTAGGGTATTGCCTATTAACCCAATTTTTAAATGGACTTTTGAGCATGTAACATACTAAAATGTAGTCCAGATTTCCAGCTACATTTTGGTGTGTTACATGCTCAAGAGTCTATTTAGTGAGTCAATAGGCAATACCCTAAAGTTGAAAATACCCACTTTTGGGTAGGGGAGTTAATAGAGGAAATACGGTAATTTATGATTGCTGCAGGTAAAATATCTAATATTCGAAAAAAATGTGAAATCCTTAAATAAAAAAACTTACCGTAAGTACTCTAATAAACGCCACTCATTTTGTGACCACTCATTTTGCGACCACTCATTTTGTACATCTTTCCAAACTCTACAAAATGAGTGGTCGTACGTTTTAAAAGATAAACAATGTTGGGGTTAAAAAAGCAAAACAAATTTGAAAATAGTTAACTGTAGGGGGCCCGTTTATTAGAGTATTTACGGTATTTATTTGAGCTAAAAAACATAAAAATTCAATGTTTACTATAAAAAGACAACAATAATATTTCCTGCTCAATCTACTATGATTTGCTCACCTTGGAGCACTTGAGCGCAGAGTTTACGGACTTGAAGAGCTCCTCTTCAAAAATGCCCTTTTGCCAAAGTGACTATTTCAGGAGGAATTACACTTTTTATTTTGTTTAATAAACTGTTCTTTTTGTCACTTTTTGTGTTGTGAAAAATAATAAAGTCGGTGTTGGTTTGACCAAAAAAATTGATTCTCGAAAAGGCTTCTTGAAAAACTTTTATTTTTAAAGTTAATGTAATGGTTTGAGCGCTGCTCTGCAGAAAATTAGTCGTCACCTTTTTTAAATAAAAAAAAATTGAGGGTGTGGTCGCACATCTTGGTCGCGGTCGACTTTTTTCAACTTCTTTCGTAATCAGAGCTGATTTTTCCAAAATTTTTATGCAGTCAAAGCTCGGTTATCCGCCACTCCAGTTAACCGCCGCCCAAAACTTTTTAGGGGAGATTGGCCTATTCCCCGTATTCTTACCCCTCGCTTATCCGCCATCTCAAGGCCGGTCCCCTGGGGTGGCGGTTAAAGGGTTTGACTGTATATTGAACAATAGGCCATTGTCTAAGCTATCTTAAGGAGTGTAAAAAAACATTTTCAACTTTTTCTGACAAAGTCAATTTTTAACAGAAGAGATTCTGCTCGAGAATATTCTCTAGAAAGTTTTTTCAATACACGATTTTGCAAATTTTAATCCAAATATTGAACAACATAGTGTGCTTTTCATGGAAGAATAGAAAATTGGTGATGATTTGTGACCTAACTTTTAGAACTTTTCGTTAAAAAATGATCTAGTTTAATTGAAGGGTCTTTGCTACAAAACACGCTTTTACCTAGCTAAATCACTAGGGTTGGCGGGTAACCGAGATTTTCGGTTTCGGTTACCCGAACTGGAACCGAAAACTGAAATATTCGGGTACCGACCCGAACCAATCACCGAAAACTGTAAAATTTCCGGTTCTCGGATAATATTTTCGGTTCGCCATATTTTGCAGATGTTACACACAAATGGAAATGCTAGCAGTCAACTGAAATCCAGATTCTTTTATTGAGCAAAATGAAACAACACAAATTAAACATCACATTCCATTAAAATATCAACGATTTATTTTGGGTTCTCTTGATTTGTTTCGTTTGCCTCCTTTGAAATCGAATCTGCCAAATTAGCCTTGATGATCAGAAGAACAGCTGCCATTTTCTTTGAGAGACGAGATCCAACTCAAAAAGCAAAAAGTTAAAGAAACCACCAACGCGGAACCGAACCCGAGAGACCCAATCCAGCGCCAATAACCACTCGGCCACTCGATCACACGTTTGGTTGGGATGCTAATCGTTACCTATAGTTATACAGTCGAGTCTCGATACAACGAACCCCCGAAATGTTCGTTCCCTCCTCGGGTCCGACACTTTTTTTTTAGCTCGATTTTTGAAGGCTTTTGCCAGTTGTCTTCGGTCAGTCTAGTCCGAAATATCGCAAGGATTTAGATTTTACCGATCGCTTTTGTACATAACAACAGTTTTGCCGAAAAGACCCGCGGGTCTCGATATAACGAATACTTATTTTCACCTTTTTTAAAAATAAGTGTTCGTTATATCGAGACCCATGGGTCTCGATTAGAGGTGATGAAACCGGCTCGGGCGGGATTTCGGGACGGGATTTTTAGCCAAAAATATTTCGGGATCGGGATTTTTCAAAATAAAATTCGGGATCCCGTCGGGATCCCGAACAAATTTCGGGATTTGGCTAATATCAAATCTAAGTGGAAAATTACCACTAGTCGCGTCATTTCTGCACTTAGTAGCCTTTAACAACCTTTCTTTTACCCCACGCCCACACGCAGCCATTTAAAAAAATCATTTATTCACGCTTTTTTACAACAATGAACATCACTTTATAAGCAAACATTCAATCGGGCGGTGCGACCGCCCGACATCTTGATGACATTGCCGCACAATCCACATTTTGCTTCAGTAGCCGACAGCTTTGCAAAAAGATCGATTCCAAATAACACTCATATGAAAATGCAAAAAGATAAAGAGCGCATCAACGTACAAAAGCGGAAACGATGCAGCAGAATTTATCAAACAAATAATGAATAATTGATGAAAATGCTACAAAAAAGTCGTGTCGGGATTTGACGATTTTCGGGATCGCGATCGGGATTTCGGGAAATGGTCGGGCGGGATTTTGGACCAAAATCGGATCGGGCGGGACGGGATCCCGACGGGATCCCGTCCCGTCATCACCTCTAGTCTCGATATAACGAATACTTATTTTCACCTTTTTTGAAAATAAGTATTCGTTATATCGAGACCCGCGGGTCTTTTCGGCAAAACTGTTGTTATGTACAAAAGCGATCGGCAAAATCTAAATCCGTGCGATATTTCGGACTAGACTGACCGAAGACAACTGGCAAAAGGCTTCAAAAATCGAGCTAAAAAAAGTGTCGGACCCGAGGTGGGAACGAACTTTTCCGGGGTTCGTTGTATCGAGACTAGACTGCACTGAATTCGGAAATTTTCAAACGCTGGTTTAACCTCTTAAAGATACTCCATAGCAGAAAAGGATATTTACTGTATATCTTCTAATAAAGACCCGTGGGGTTTACTTTTCAACCCCTCTTTGATGGTGGGGCCTTATTAGAAGATATACGCTATGTCAAATAATTATTTTTTATGCTCTATCAAATGGTATACAGTCAACCCTCGATTTAACGGCCCCCGATTTAACGGCCCCCTCGATTTAACGGCCCCCTTGGCTCAGTTTGGTTGGATTTGACTAAAACATAAGGAATTATACCCCTGATTTAACGGCCCTCGATTTAACGGCCCCCTCGATTTAACGGCCCCTTGGCTCAGTTTGGTTGGATTTGACTAAAACATAAGGAATTATACCCCGATTTAACGGCCCTCGATTTAACGGCCCCCTCGATTTAACGGCCCCTTGGCTCAGTTTGGTTGGATTTGACTAAAACATAAGGAATTATACCCCGATTTAACGGCCCTCGATTTAACGGCCCCTTGGCTCAGTTTGGTTGGATTTGACTAAAACATAAGGAATTATACCCCGATTTAACGGCCCCTCGATTTAACGGCCCCTTGGCTCAGTTTGGTTGGATTTGACTAAAACATAAGGAATTATACCCCGATTTAACGGCCCCCGATTTAACGGCCCCTCGATTTAACGGCCCCTTGGCTCAGTTTGGTTGGATTTGACTAAAACATAAGGAATTATACCCGATTTAACGGCCCCCGATTTAACGGCCCTCGATTTAACGGCCCCTTGGCTCAGTTTGGTTGGATTTGACTAAAACATAAGGAATTATACCCCGATTTAACGGCCCCTCGATTTAACGGCCCTCGATTTAACGGCCCCTTGGCTCAGTTTGGTTGATTTGACTAAAACATAAGGAATTATACCCCGATTTAACGGCCCCTCGATTTAACGGCCCTCGATTTAACGGCCCCCTTGGCTCAGTTTGGTTGGATTTGACTAAAACATAAGGAATTATACCCCGATTTAACGGCCCTCGATTTAACGGCCCCCTCGATTTAACGGCCCCCTTGGCTCAGTTTGGTTGGATTTGACTAAAACATAAGGAATTATACCCCCGATTTAACGGCCCTCGATTTAACGGCCCCCTCGATTTAACGGCCCCTTGGCTCAGTTTGGTTGGATTTGACTAAAACATAAGGAATTATACCCCGATTTAACGGCCCCCGATTTAACGGCCCCTCGATTTAACGGCCCCTTGGCTCAGTTTGGTTGGATTTGACTAAAACATAAGGAATTATACCCCCGATTTAACGGCCCCTCGATTTAACGGCCCCTCGATTTAACGGCCCCCTTGGCTCAGTTTGGTTGGATTTGACTAAAACATAAGGAATTATACCCCGATTTAACGGCCCTCGATTTAACGGCCCTCGATTTAACGGCCCCCTTGGCTCAGTTTGGTTGGATTTGACTAAAACATAAGGAATTATACCCCCGATTTAACGGCCCCCTTGGCTCAGTTTGGTTGGATTTGACTAAAACATAAGGAATTATACCCCGATTTAACGGCCCTCGATTTAACGGCCCTCGATTTAACGGCCCCTTGGCTCAGTTTGGTTGGATTTGACTAAAACATAAGGAATTATACCCCGATTTAACGGCCCCTCGATTTAACGGCCCCCTCGATTTAACGGCCCCCTGGGCTCAGTTTGGTTGGATTTGACTAAAACATAAGGAATTATACCCCCGATTTAACGGCCCCTCGATTTAACGGCCCCCTCGATTTAACGGCCCCTTGGCTCAGTTTGGTTGGATTTGACTAAAACATAAGGAATTATACCCCCGATTTAACGGCCCCTCGATTTAACGGCCCCTTCGATTTAACGGCCCCCCACGGCCGGTCCCGTCTGTGAAAGTATGCCCTCGATTTAACGGCCCCCTAGGGCCTGTTAAGTGTGCGCATGACGAATTCACATTATGTATTAAGGAATTAGACACAGGACCAGGCGCTGGCGAAGATGATGATTTCGAGAAAGAACAATCGGGCGCTGGCAAACGTGGAATGGACGAAGCCGTGAAGGAAATGCTTGATGTTTGGCTTGATATGGAGAGGCTGGAAGGAGTTGAGGCTACCATGGATGATTTCTTAAACGTCGACGAATTGGTGGAAACATGTATGTTAGTTAAGAAAATGTTTCTCAACCCTATTATTCATGTTGTAGGTGGTGCTCTCACGCTCGATGAAATCGTTGAAGAAGTTTCGGCAACTAATGAAGGAGGCACTGGCGACGTCAATGAAAGTGAAGCCATGGATATCGAAGAAATCGAGCCAGAGCAGCTTTCAATTAGTCGTCATGAAGCTCAGCAGCATTTCCAGTTTGTCCGCCAATATCTAGAAGAGAACTCCGCGGATCCTGCTATACTTCTATACTTGACGACTATACTTGACGACTACTTTTACGTGGAGAGAAAAAAAGAAGCAAAAACAGCCAGAAATCACCAATTTTTTCTCGTCTAACCATTGATACATTGTTAACGAAGTTAAATTGCTATTGTTGTTTAAAAGAAACATACTTCTTGCTTGATTTTGACCTGTTTGCAATGAACCCTCGATTTAACGGCCCCTTTGGGCACTTTTGGTTCAAGAAACTCGATTTAACGGCCCCCCGATTTAACGGCCCCTCGATTTAACGGCCCCCCACGGCCGGTCCCAAGGGGGGCCGTTAAAACGAGGGTTGACTGTATAGGGTTTTCCAATGTCGTATGGACACTACCATACGTTCCCTGGTAAGTTTCTTGTATGGTCATTTTCATGGTTTTATATGACTACCGATAAAAAAATTCAAGAAAAAAACAATATCTTTGTTGCAAAAAATGGCTACAATTCCAAAACAGAGGTGAAATAAAATAACGAATGGTTCAATATTTGTGTATTTACCAAACAATTAAAAATAGACTTAAAATATAAAAACGAAACCCATCAACAAGAAATTTGCATAAATTCGATAGCAAAAAGATTTACTGGAACATGAGCAATAGACATTCGTCAACAAATCAATCAAACAGGCTAAGTCAATGCCGAATCAGTACAACTGCAAAATACAAATCGCAAGAGTTTTCATTTTAAGTAGTCACCATGGTGTAGATCATTCTGAAAATAAATGACTTTAAATTTTTAACGTAACAACAACCAAATTAGTACTTATATAAGGCATTTTTCGCATTTGGGCAATTGCCTTACAAACATTAAAATCCTAGAAATTTGAATTTAAAAAAGCCACAAATTTTTCAAATTACCGTATTTTCTCTATTAATCCCCCACTCTCTAACAAACCCCCACCCCTTGTTTTTTTGACTAGGATTTCAGAGTTAGGGCCATTTTTGATTTACAATTTCAAAATTTTTCGGTGGTTGAAAAATAATCCCCCATGGGGTTTAATAGAGAAAATACGGTATAGCTAAGTTTCACAGTCAATTTGTTAAAATTTCGAGAACAACTGTGTATAAGGCCTGTTATAAGAAGAAGAAGCGCAAAAAAGAAATGATCAGACTGGGTAAGATCCAAACCGTATACAAACTGAGAAAAAATCGTGTTTTTGACATTATATACCGAATGAAATTTCCGTTAAAATCAAATGTGTTTCGAAATCAGAAAAAAACACAGGAACCTGAAAACCAAAAGACTGCGAGCTTATGCCTCTTTGAAAGCAGTCGAATTACTAGGTCAGTCTTTAAAATTTAAATAACTATTTAAAAATGGGGAGTTCACACATAGTGTCTTCCATGTCTAGAGATGAGAACCCAATTTGAATACCGTATTTCCTCTAATAGCTCCCCGGGGGGAGTTATTTTTGGATACACGAAAATCGGAAAAATTTGAGGTCAATCTCGAGATTTTTGGGTGAAAATTCAAAATCGAAAAACCGGAATCAGTAGAGCTCGTGGGAGTTAAGGAAACGCAATAAACAGCTTTGCAAAAATTGACTCTGGGCTGAGATATAGGTGCTCAAAGTTGAGGGGGAGCTATCAGAGCAGGGGGAGCTATCTCTATATAGTATTTGGGTCGGAGGGGGCGTAACGCTTTTTGAGTAGTCCCGTTGCACCATCAATAACTTTTTTCTGAGAAATATTTTAAAGGGCAAGTTTGTACTTATTTTAAAGCTATTTCAATGGCGGAGGACCTTTCATTTTTAGATTTGGTGTGTGCTGTGAAAAATTTAAGATTTTGCTTCCTGAAGTTGAAATATAAAATTTCGATAGGCGCCTGCTGTTCCTAGTTAGAGGTAATATAATAAGGACACTAATCACATCCTAAGCATTTTTTACTGGCTTGCTCTCACATAAAAATATTGGTAGTTACAAAAAAACTAACGCGTAAAGATAGTAGAAGAAAGATAGCAGGTAGAAACCCAGTTTGATCCATCCTTCCCGTGACACCTTCTGTAGTTGGTCATGGTTCATAATGGTTGTAGGATCGTAGATGCCTGGTCCAGACATTACTGGCCGCTTCATATATCTAAAATACATATTTTGGTTTTTTTAGCCAAACCGTGTCACTTTGTACAATTTTTCTGCATTTCTGTATTTAAGAAAGTTTCGTCAGTTATCTTGTTCGGAATGCACGGGTCGCCAACAAAAATGCAGTGAGAGTATCGATTCGGTTAAATTCTGACGAAATTAAGTTCGGAAGAAACGCAATCGCTACAAATAAATCGAAATGCGTGAAATAAAAAAAGGAAACATTCATCACAATATGAATGACCAAACTTCCTGCTCAGTTCAGTACCTCATTGCTAAAACACTTACCGTGTTATCTCTAATAAGCGCCCCGGGGCGCTTATTTTTCAACCCTCCGAAATCAGAAAAATTTTGGGTCGATCTCGAGATTTTTGGGTGCACATCCAAAATCTAAAAAGTGAAATCGGTAGAGCTCATGGTAGTTAAGAAAATGCAAAAAACAGCTTTGCAAAATATTTGCTCTGCCCGAGATACAGACTCTCAAGTAGAGGGTGGGGGGCCGTTATTAGAGAAGGGGCGCTTATTAGAGATAATACGGTAAATGCTTTTCAATCCAACAGTGACAAATAGGGTGCCGAAAAAATTCTTATATTCTCCTCTATCGAAAAAAAAAAGCTCGACGAATGACTAAAAATAAAAAATGTTGGCCCAAACAAAACCATGGACAAAATCTCTGTAGATACTTATTTAATAAAGGTGTTCTCTTAAATTTTTTAAGTGACACTAGTCTTTCGAAACCCTAAATTTTTTTATCCTTGAATTCGACGTTAAAAAACTTCTTTTTAGCTTCGAAATGGCAATGAGCACTAGATAAAATCACTTTTTCAATGTCAAAATGGTTTTTGGAAAAGTTCGCATATCTCTCCCGGTTTAGCGCTGCATAAATTAAAGAATACATAAAGTAATAAATTTCAAAAAATACAATGCATTTCGGTAAATTTTATACAATACCGTATATTCTCTATTAAAGACCCCGAGGCCTTTATTTTCAACCCTAAAAAAGTCGGAAAAATTTGGGTCGATTTTGAGATTTTCGGGTGCTCAACCAAAATCTGAAAAGTGGAACTAGGTAAACTCGTGCTAACTAACAAAACGCAAAAAACAGACTTGCAAAATTATTCTTGGGCTGAGATATAGGTCATTGACGAGGGGGTCTTTATTAGAGAGGACCTTTATTAGAGAATATACGGTATATTAGATCCTTGTCGCACAGATATTGCTTGACAATTTTATGATAAGCGTACCGATGGACGTGATAGGCGACCAGAGGAGCATTCCACACAATCGCAAATATTTGAAAGGAGCAAACAAACAGGGTAGAGAACACCAAATGTATTCCATATTCTGGTAAGATCAACTGAAAAATATGGAAACTAGGAAGACAAAATTAGCAATATTCTCACTTGATTTAAATTCTTGCATTGTTCAATTGGATTCTTGTAATCGGTGCGGAGTTCATCAACGCATATCACCTGTATAAGTGCTCTTTCAAACATGTATATTTTATTAAAAAAAATTACGGTGTAAATAGCAAAGAAGATGCAAAATGCTACGGCAATCAAAGCAATCAAATAACAGAAGGCAGCAAACGTAAAAGCCATCGATCAGCGTAATGTGGAGAGCAAACTAGAATACTCTAAAAATAATTAATGTTTTTATCTTAGCACTGAACAAACATACTTCTCCTTTAAATTGCTTTGAATATCTACTTTCATAATATGTCTCAAAATAAAAAGGCGCAATTTTAAAAAATGTTATCCAGGAGATGTTATAGAATAATTTGATTATCGTAGTTTTGTCAAAAATAGTTTTGTATCACATTTAACACGAGAAGACCGGACTGCGAGACCGGTTGCTTCTGGTGCAAAATTTCATGGAGAATCCGATTTATTTTTTCACTTTTATTTTTTGGTCTGAACAAGGTGGTCAAAAACGCGATTAAAAAAAACTGCCATTTTTGGATACATGCTCAACATTTAAACGGCCATAACTGGCAGTTTTTGTAAACACTCTTTTGCGATCGTTGCACTATTTTAGAGCTTATTTTAAGGGCTTTCAAATGAAATTTTACACGTCTGAATATGTTTAAAAATTTTAAATAAAATAATCAAAAATACGAAACATTCCATTTTTTGAAAATCGAACTTTTTGCGAATTTTTGCTTGAAAACCTGCTTTAGAAGCTATGTCGAAAATTAAAATTTTATTCCATGTGAAAGAGCATTTAATTTTGCTTCTAGGAGTGTTCATGGTTTAACTCTCATCTTGATTTTTGAAGGACAGCTGGTTTGGCTTAATTCTCTGTCAAAATTTCAAAGAAAGCTCGGTCTACAATATACCAATATGATCAGCAGGAAAAATGCAACAGAACTAGTGCCAAGGCTCGCAAGACAACCAGCCAATTTCGAATAATTTAAGACAAAACAATTTGATCCTAAAACCACTCAAAAAAGTGTGATACCGTAAATACTCTAATAAACGGGCCCCTACAGTTAACTATTTTCAAATTTGTTTTGCTTTTTTAACCCCAACATTGTTTATCTTTTAAAACGTACGACCACTCATTTTGTAGAGCTTTCCAAACTCGTTCTCGAAGACAAAAAATCAGTTATTCGAACTGACAACCCTACACGTCTGGTTCTGTGCGAAGGGCAGGGGGTTGGATCTGCAATTGGGGTTTTTACGTATGAAGCAGTGTAGTGCAAATCCTTTCAAAAAACACATGCCAAAAATTAACAAGGGCAAAATTTTGTACAGGTCTTACTGAGATTTGAACTCAGATCGCGGGATTCAGAGTC
Source organism: Ditylenchus weischeri (assembly GCA_029231635.1). Taxonomy (NCBI): domain Eukaryota; kingdom Metazoa; phylum Nematoda; class Chromadorea; order Rhabditida; family Anguinidae; genus Ditylenchus; species Ditylenchus weischeri. The sequence goes on from JAMRYI010000572.1 coordinate 103,845, forward strand.
CCGAGTGCTAACCATTACACCATAAGACCACATGATTCACTAATAATAAAAGATTGGTATATTACAAGATTCTTTGTTTCGCTTTATGTAACTTTCTTCCAAATCATCACTAATGGACACTAAAAACAATTGTTTTTCTCATTCTTATCCTGAATTATTCATATAAAAGTAGTGGGTGCTACAAACCAAACTTACCGTATTTACTCTAATAGAAGCAGATTTTTGGATGCCCGAAAATCTCGAAATTGTCAATCGAAAATGGCCCTAACTCTGAAATCTTAGTCAAAAAAGCAGGGTGTGCGTCTTTAGAGACTACCGTAAATACTCTAATAAACGGGCCCCCCTACAGTTAACTATTTTCAAATTTGTTTTGCTTTTTTAACCCCAACATTGTTTATTTTTAAAACGTACGACCACTCATTTTGTAGATCTTTCCAAACTCCAATAAAATTATTAAGTATCTGAAAAACAATCGGCAAAATCGGAATCTTTGCGATTTTTTGCACTAGACTGGCGAATAAAAACTAATGAAAAACTTCGAAAATCGGGTTAAAAAAAGTGTCGGACCCAAGGCGGGAACGAACTTTCTAGAGTATCGTTAAATCGAGGGTTGACTGTATTAGAAAAAATTCAGATACCGTAAAACCTCTATTAAACGCCCCCCTACAGTTAACCATTCTCAAATTTGTTTTGCTTTTTTAACCCTAACATTGTTTATTTTTTAAAACGTACGACCACTCATTTTGTAGGTCCTTCGAAACTCTACAAAATGAGTGGTCTTATTTAAAAAAATAAACAATGTTGGATTAAAAAGCAAAACAAATTTGAAAATAGTTAACTGTAGGGGGGGACCGTTTATTAGAGTATTTACGGTATGTTCAAACTCTAAGGTTTCTGCTCTTTTTGAGGGTTAGTCAGTTACTGGTTAGCTTGGTCCTTTCCTTTGTTTATTGTCAGCAAACTAATATGTAAATCGTGTAGCTGACGATGAAACTAGAAAATGATATGCCAGGAAATGGCCTACTGAAAGCACTCTAGCCACCTGGGTTAGTGGCTTTTGTTTTTCCCAAAATGAATAGCTGGCTATATGTGTATTGAAATGTAAAAATCCATATCATTTTGCTGCTAAAACCAACTACTGATGATTAATTACAATTCTCAACGAAATGGCAAAATCCGTGTTTTGTTTGCCAAAAATCCACCTGATGCCTTTGACGATTGCGTCCATTTCCCGACCACTCATCCAACCCTGGAGTGCCCTTTTCCGGGCTGGTGTGTAGAGGTCTGTTTTTCTGGTTGAATTGTGCTTCACTGTTTCCCATAGACGTTCAAACCGGATAAAAAGATTAAAAGTTACAAAATAGAAGTTAGAATTACAAAATGTATCCTTTATTTTAAGAGTTATCGAAAACTGTTTTATGGCCTTTTAGCTGTTCAGCCAGAACATTTGCAAAAAATAGGTATTTTAAAATTAAGCCTATTTTAGCCCATAAATCAGCTCCACTAGGTGTGAAAACGTGCGCTGATGAAGTGGCTGGATAGCCAAGAGTGTGAGCATTATTTCGACACCAAACTTATAAATAAAAGGAGGTAAACAAACAAGATATGCACCCAGTGGTAGTCGAACCTGTGACCTAGACGCTGCGTATATGAAGTTCCCCCTCCCTTGATGACTGTCACGCACTCAAACCCAGCACTCTGTTGACCTCTATTTGGTGTATAGTCTCACAATTTCGTGAATAGGTATCGCTTCTCGGCCTTTTGGCTAAGATCAAAGTGTAGTATCTGTTCTTATCGGCTTAATCTCCGATACGACTCCAATTGGGGTCTTTAGAGATTAACCTATTTTGGAACCTGGTTGGGTGTTGGGGCTTGCTCCACCCCGACCGCGGGTCGGCCCGGTATTGCACCTACCTCCGGGATTGGCCCATCCCCCCTTAACGGGGAAATATTGTGCTCTCCGCCTTCCTATCAAACCAAGCACGATAACACAATATAATGATTACACGATACATGTAAATTGAAACAAATTAAATGACGTCTAATCCTTTGGGAATTGAATATTTTGCTTCTCAATTAAAAATTCATTAAATCTTTGGAGAATACAGTTGCGCACAATTGATAGGAAACGATGCACTAATTTTCGAATTGTGTGTTGTTTCGACGGAAAACAGGAGACTCATGAAAAATCTGATAACACAGTTATTAAGAGTGACTCGAGCGTTACAAAACTGGTACATAAACAATTTATCCCCTAAAGGGGGGAGTATTATTTGTGCGTATAGCTGTTGAAAAGTTTCCAATGAATTAGGAAAAAATAAATTAAATATGGTGTGGGTCAATGGCTGTAATCCTAATCGAGTTGACCCCTCAACTTTTTAGGGGTTAACTTTTTTCCCCTTATAGTAAAATAATAGGGGAGTTCAAAAAAAAATATCTCGATCCCCATGTTCCGGTCCCCCTATCTCAGATATTTTTACATATTCGGAAATGGCAGCAAATTTCACCGTAGGAAAAAATGCGGGGTTTTTTTCTTCTGCGTAAGAAAAATTTTTTCCTTATGGAGAAAAAAAAAATTTTCGGGAAAATCCGAAAAATCGAAAAAACCATAAATTTCGGGTACATTTTGATTTAAAGTGGGATTTTCGTGGTGAAACATGGTTTTTGTGTCTGTGACATTATTGTAGCCCAGAATCTCAGCTACAAAATGGCTAAAATGTTGTATAAATGATGGAAATCATTTTGGACTGAAAAATGGCTCAGGATGTAAAAAATTGTGAAAAAATCAAAAATTTTTTCAAAAAATATTTTCTTAAAATGCCATTTTCAGCACATTTTTGGCTGGACAACGGCAATTTGATTAAAACCTGCGTAGCAGGTCCGAACCAAATTTCAAGGGCTTCAAAACGGTGTAAACCATTGTGAAATGAAAATGTGCTAATGTTGAGAAAAAAATAGGTTTTGGATCTGACACAGGATTTTCGGGTTTTTTTGGGCATTTTGAAATGGATTCAAAATCCGTTTCGCATAAAACCCAAATATTTTTAATATTAATTAAACCATGCTATTATATGCAAAATCACTTGAGAAATTGGGTTTGTTAAGACCAAAAGTGGGTTTTCAGCCACCAAAACCCCAAAACCCGAGGTGGGTACCACCTGACCAGGTGGATGTCCACCTGACCACCTGAAAAATCAAAATTTCCCTTATAGAAAATAAAGTCAAAACTCGAGCACATTTGCTATTTTAGGCCTGTTCCGCTTTCTCCATGTCAAATCTGATATAGACGACCTTAGGACACTTTTGTCGGTTTCCTTATTGAAAAATTGCGAAAACTCCAAAATGATTTGCTCAATACCGAGAAAAACACGATTTTTGGGTTTTTTCGCGTTTTTTTGGCATATTTTTGGCTCTGGAGGGCTGCAGATTGCCGGCTTTTCAAACGGCGCGGCAGATTTTGATTCTCCACGATATTTGCAACATTTTGAGTATAGATGTTGAAATTAAAAAGAGACCGGAACCCGGGGATCTGGAGCTCTGAAGTTGGCTACTCAGAGCCAAAAATGACCAAAAATCGGCAATTTTTGGAGGGTCGAAAAATGGACAAATTTGGCGAGGTCGAAAAATCGGTCACACCCGCTAAATCGAAAAACGGGCACTTCCTAATGGAGACTTGAGCTGAAAAAGCGTTTCCACTCATTCATTTTCCC